>RJWM01045443.1:0-12805 GCA_004363535.1 Dasyprocta punctata | reverse complement strand
GGGGGGGGGGGGGGCACTGAAACCAGGGTCTTTGCACTGAGCTACATCCCCAGCCCTTTTTCTATTTTTAATTTTGAGACAGAGTTTTGCTAAGTCATTAAATTGCCCATGCTTGACTTAAATTTGCAATCCTCCAGTCTCGGCCTCCTGGAAAGCCGGGATTATAGGCCTGTGCCACCGTTTCAGGCTAGATTTCTAGCTGATATTTTCAGTTCACAAAAGTATTATTTTCTTCCTCACAAATTTTATTCTTTTAGAAATTCAGATGCTTCCCCATGCTCTCATCACTGTTGTGACTGGCAGGAATATTTTCAGCAAACACAGATGGCAAAACTGAGATGCAGATAAATGAAGCCCTTAGAACATCTCATCATCTCTGACAAATGCACAAGTGCAAGTAATCAAAGTATTCATTTTGCCTTCACTGAACAAACATCCAGAGTTCCCCATGACCTGATATTCCAGTTTGGATTTCAGACAGCTAGACGTGAAGCCTGATACTGAATCCTTGACAACTTAAAACACAGACGCGGCTTCTCTGACCAGGCTGACCGGCAATGCACATCCACACACATTCCACTTGCAATCCACAAGGTGGTAAGAATGCTTTCTCCAGCAGCGAAAGCATTCGATGTTTCAATCTGTGGCAATTCTCAGTTTACCGCGCCCATCACGATCCGGAGGTGGATGCGACCTGCATACCAAGGGTGACTCCACAGCGTCCAGCCTCCAGGTCGGGCTGGCACCGGCTCCTCGGCCACGCCCGACTGGGCCCAGGGCACCAGGACGCCAGGCACAGGTAGGGCCGGGTCGCACCCTGCAGAGACTGGGACCCCGTCCTTGCCTCCCCCCTTACCCAAGGCTGCTCAAAGCCTGGGGCGTCCCCGGGACCCGTGCGCAGGCTCACCCAGGGTCTTGCACGGCACCGCTGCCCCTCTCTCGCCCTCCTCCTCAGGCACCCACGCCAATCCCTGAGAGGGGTCTTCCCTCCGCCACCCCCACCCCTGAAAAGTCATTGCTCGTCCCGAATTGTCCTCTAGATCATGGAGCGACACCCCAGCCGTCCTCGTCCTCGCTCTGGAAGCCGTAGGACCCTGGGTCGTCAGCCTCCAAGCCCAGCGCGGGGGCGGGGGCGGTGAGGTGGGGCCCGCGTTGCCATGGCGACCCCGGGAGCCCCCGAGTCCCTGCTGCCCCCGCCCACCCGGCTCCGGCTCGGCCCGGCGGCCTCCGCGCCCTTCCGGCAGGAGCCTCGCTGGCTGCGGCCTCCGATCCGGTGCAGAGCGCAACGCCGCAACGCCCAGCCTCGACCCTCGGTGCGCTCTGCTTACCCATGGTGGCAGCGCAGACTTGGGTGGGGGCTCCCTGGGCCCGGCCACCCGCTCCCGGTAGGCGAGCGGCGGCCGCCACGGTGTTCGCACAGGCCCGCGGCGGCCCACAGCGCCCCCGGCGGCAGGAGGACGGCGGCTGGGAGAGCCCAGGGCCCCGGGACCGCGGGCGCGACAGGACCGAGGAGCCCCCGGGGCGTGGTCAGGGCGCCGCCTCCTCCTTTTCTTTTCCTCTTCGCCAGCTTGCGGGAGGCCAGAGGAATTTGGAGCTCAGGCAGCGAACCGTGGCCGGAAATCCAGACACCGAGTAGAAAGTGCCAAACACAGCTTTGTAAAAAGCAGTCATGGGGGAGGGATGCGGGCTGGCAAGTTCATGGCCAGATGACACCAAGCTTAAATCCTACCGATTTGGGAAAAGTAAAAACTGACAGTCAAATGAGTAATAGTTCAGACTATAGCTGCTGCGTGTCATGAAATTGGGGCGAGATCTTTCTCTACTGGTTTGGCTACTACAAAGGTGTCTCACTAAATTAAATTGCTAAATTGCCCAGACTGGGCCCAAATCTGTGATCCTCCACCCTCAACTTCCCAGAATGCTGGGATTGCAGATAAGTAGCACCACACCCAGCTAGTTTTTTTCTAGTTTTTGTTTTTCAAACACGTCTAGATTATCACATGCCAAACTATCAAAGGGCAGTACAAGATTACAAAAAATTTCAGTATGATCACTCTCCAAGCTTTGAAACACTGCCCAAGGGCGACAACAAAGACACCAGAAATTCAACAAGATAAAGATTCACTGAAGAAATCTGGGGGCAAGGCCAAAAGAAGTGATCCAAAGGCAAAGTTTTGGACCTGGCAAGGCAGAGTGCAGGTTTGGTAAACCACTAGAGGTGCTAGGCATGGTGGTGAACATCTGTGCTCCTAGCACGGGGTGGGGGCGAAGCCAGTCATGGTTCAAAAATTGGGAAGACCTAGCTTTAGAGTGAGGGATGAGGAGAAAAGAGAGAGGACTCCAAGGACAAGTCCACAGGTAGAACACTGAACTTGGTCCCAAACCAGACCCATGGTACAGCAGGGCAGTGGCCAAAATGCAGTTGGCAGAGTTCCTTAGCAGGCAGCCAAGTGTAGAGGACCGGGAAATGCCAGGATCTGAGAATGGGCCTCCTCACACAGGAAGAAAGTTAACAGGTTAGGAAGTAACTGCTGGTCTGAATGTATGATCAAACTCCAGCTATCACCATCCTGGCCCACATGTCAGAGGCCTTATCTCTAAAACTGCATTTTTTTGAGGGGTGGGGGGTACCAGGAATGTACTCTGAACCTTGTGCTTGCCAGGGCTGGTGCTGTGCAGCTGAACTGTATCCCCAGATGCTGACTTTTAAAGTCAGCTAAAAGCAAGTAAAAGTAGGTGAAGTGGTTTAAGGTTACAGTGTTTATCCCAGTTCTCCATTGTTTTAAACTGATTCAGGAATGGGGTCACTGGAATAGCAGTCTTCCAACCCTGGCTTCCCAGCTCTACAAGGAAAGCCTTGTCTAGGCTAATGGTATTTTTTGTTTTGTTTTTGGTTTTTTTGGTAACAAGCACGATCTTGTGCTTGCCAGACAAGCACTTATGCCACTGAGCTAAATCCCAAGTCTGCTTGTGGTGCTTTTGATCTGTGACCAAACCAAGTGAGGGCCCAGTAACGCTGGCGATCGGGAGCCACTATGTTCTCAGGCCTTGTGCGGAGTGCATGCTTGAAGACCTGGGCTGCCTTTAGCCTCATCTCACCCCAGCTGCCACCTCACAGCACCATCTATGTAGAAGACGTCTCCTAATGCTTTCAAATAAGTAAGTGGCTATAATCTCATGAAAAATGATAACCACCATGAACTCCTCTCCAGACTCTTCTATGGAGCTTATTTCTCAGGCCATACAAATCTGTATGAAAGGAACTCACTGCTGATTAAGCCAAAGAGTTTTCTATTCATTTCAGTCCAAGGAAATGAGATCCTCTTAAGATTCTTTCCTGCTATCTCATGATACCTAACAGTAATAGCCCCTGTAATCACAACATTTCCTGTCTTCGAGATCTCATCTAAACTTTCTCCATGCTCAAGCCAATCTTGTGTATTCTAATAAATTTCTCTATAATATCAACACTCCTTGGTTTCAGCTGTAGAACATTATCAACACTAGACAAAGTGTTGGATAACCTTAAACTTCATCGTTAGCATTAATGACACACTAAAAAAAATAATAAATGACACAGTAAAATCAGTAGAAAACAATTTATTAAATTAAAACTTGTAGTCAGGCGTGGTGGCACACACCTTTAATCCTAGCACTTGGGAGGCTAAGGTAGGAGGAGCATTGTGAGTATGAGGCTGGCCTGAGCTACATAGTGTGACCCTGCCTCTAAAAACTAGGGCTGGGAGTTTGGCTCAAAGGCTTATGTGACTGTCTGGCAGGCGCAAAGTTGTGAGTTCGATCCCCGGTGCCACAAAAAATAAAAAAATAAAACTTGTGGCTGGGAATTTAGCTCAGCAGTATAAGTGCCTGCCTGGCAAGCACGAGGTTGTGAGTTTGCTCCCTGGTACCCAAAAATAAAAATAAAAATAAAATAAAACTTGTAGTAATAACCCAAGCAAAAAAGCAGAGGTAACAATTTTAATATTTAATATGCATTAAAAAATAAGAGAAGTGAAAAAAAAATTTCCCTCCAGTAGATACCCTGAGGTTTAAATCTGTTACCATATGTATAACACATCACTTTGAGGTAACTTTAACACCCCCCAAGTCACCTCCCCATCCCAGTACTGGGGAAATGAACCCTGGGTGTTATACATGCTAGGCAAGTGCTCTACCACTAAGCAACATCCCCAGCCCTTTATGTTTTTGTATTTAAGACAGGGTTCCCAGGTTGTCCAGGTTGGCCTTTGGCTTGAGATTCTCCTGCCACAGCCTCCTGAGCAGCTGGATTATAGGTATGGCTACCATACCCAACACACAAACATGAAAAATTGAAGAATGTCCCCAAACACAGAAGCAAACAAATATAAGTAAGTAAGCCGGGCATGGTGACGCACACCTTTAAGCCCAGCACTCCAGAGGCTGAGGTTAGGAGAAGCATTGTGAGTTTGAGGCTAGCTTGGGTTACAACGTGAGCACAAGGCTGGCCTGAGCTACATAGTGCGACCCTGCCTCAAAAAACCAGGGTTGGGAGTTTGGCTCAATGGCTTAAGCACCTGCCCTGGCAGGTGCGAGGTTGTGAGTTGAATCCCCGGTGCCGCAAAAAAAAAAAAAAAATAATAATAATAATAATAAATAAGTAAGTAAAAAATGGGATATAACTTTTATTTTTTATAATTTTTATATTTGTCAATTCAGAAAATAAGATTTCTTCTAAAAAGAGAATTACTCTTACTCAAAATAGTAAGAATCTATTAAATTCCATTTTATCTGGGTGCTGTGGCACATACCTGTAATCCTAGCACTTAGGAGGGATTTCAAGGTCAACCCAGAGTACGAAGTGAAATACTGAGTACTACAAATCAAAATGACCTTTGAATCAGGGACCTCAAAATAGAGGGGAAAAAAAAATCACACCTGTTTTCCCAACATCACAGGGTTGTGTTTAAATGATGAAAACTTTATTTATCTAGTCTTTCAAATATAATTCTTATGGTTAAATCTATAAAACCAAATTCATCCTGAAATTTTAGACTCAAAAGTTTAAATTTAGATCCAGAAGTTAATCCATGTTTAAAGTTGGTTAAAAATTTATCATTTTCTAGGCCAGATAAAAATGTATTTATAAAACCAATAAGTTTAGACTTTCCCCAGTTTTGGATACATTAGTATTTAAATAAATACTGTGTTAAACTTTGTATGACAATAGAATTTTATGTTTAACAAGATTAAAAAAATTTTTAAAAAAGAAACAACTGGAACTTTGTAGAGCACCCTTTGAATACAAGTCATCTTCACAGTTTAACCAGGCTCTGCTTTTCAGCAAACCAAAATTAACAATAGCAGCACCAGCTAGGAGACACTGCCCTAGTGTGAAAAGGCAAGGAAACAGTGCCTCATCCTCTCGGAAAATCTCCCAGTATGTGACAGAGGCTTTCATGTTCTCTTGATGGAAGATCAATGACGTAGAATAATTAAGGAAGATATATTTACCAATATGGGAGTCCACAAAAACATTTAAGGCATTTCCCCACATTTTACAATAGAGTTTACAGACCTACAAAAACTGTGAAGAACAGCTGGGTGTGGTGGCATACACCTGTAATCCCAGCATTTAGGGAGCTCGTTGCAAGTGTGAGACCAGCCTGGGCTACAAAGTGAGCTCAAGGTCAGCCCAAACTGCATAGCAAAACTGTCTCAAAAAGGGCTGGAGGTGTACCTCAGTGGTATAGCACTTACCTAACACATACAAGGCCCTGGGTTCACCCTCCAGCACCACGATAAATAAAAATAAAGTTATAAATTTGTAGAGAATCAGAAAAGAAAGAACCAATTTTTCTGAATGTGCTAGTTTTGGGGCAACAGATCCTGTCTCATTTTTCCCTTTCTTATTTTACAAATTATCTACCTCCATCACTTCTATTACTTCCTGTAATCTACCATGACCTCCTGTGAATTGTTTTCTCTCTGCTCTGTCAAAGTAGATCTTTGAGAAATGCAGGTGGAAAACACAAGACACTGAGTTTTAATTTAGACAAGTTCATAAAAAGCATTGTAGCACAGACATAGCCACATACCTGATGAAAAAGGATATTAATTTTTCTGAGTTCAGATGACAGAACAGCTTCTCCAAAGGAGGATATTGCTTTAGTGAGGGTACACACCCCAGGAGAATCAGTTTATGTTTGGCTCTGGTTATAGCAACATTAAGACGTCGCCAGTCTTTCCAGAGTTCACCAACCTGTAAAAAATGTAATTTTCAATTATTTCGGTTTTTTCTTATAATATATATTTAAGTTTGCTCTGACAAACAACACGGTTTATCTTCATCTGTTTTCTTTCTTTTTCTTTTCTTTTCTTTTTTTGAGACAGGGTCTTGCTATGTAGCCCAGACTGGCCTCAAACTCACAAGGATCCTCCTGCCTCAGCCTCCCAAGTGCTGGGATTACAGGCATGCTCCACCACACCCAGCTTATTTTCATAATTTTAAAACACAGATTACAAAAAAGATTCATCAACACATTTAAAATTCTAGTCAGTTGGGAAAACTTGCTCACAATGCCAACTTTCAAGTATCTTATGTTGTACTACCCTAGCCATAATTTGAAATTATTAACTACATATAATAAAGAACCAGAGCTTTCTCTACTCACTATAGCATTAATTGTAACAATAATAAAAATTACAAAAAAGACTCAGAAAAGTAGTTAAGTGTTATGATACATCTATAGAATGGACAACTGTGCAACTGTCAGAACAAAATGAAACCTCCCTCTGTGAACTCACATCAAGACCAATGACACCTTTGAGAGGAAAAAGCAAAGCCAAAGACAGTGTCTGGATAATTTGAAAGGCTGCAAAAAAACGAAAACCAAAAAATTCAATAGCAACTAGGCATGGTGGTGCATGTTTGTAATCCCAGTCCTTGGGAGGCTGAGGCAAGACTGCAGCAAGTTCAAGGCCACCTTGGACTACACAGCAAGACCCTCCACCCTTTCCAACAAAACAATACAGCGTGACTATCTGCAAGGTAAGAAATAAAATAAGGGAAAGAGTAGGAAGTTTTTTATATTATGTATATTTTAAAACCATATAAATGTATTATAGTTAAGAAAAGTGAATTTAAAAAGATGTAAACTGGACATGATAGTATACATCTATAAACCCCAGCATTCAGGAGGCTGAGGCAGGAGGATCACTGTGAGTTCAAGGCCCACCTGGGCTACATAGTGACGCCCTGTCTCCAAAAAACAAAAAAAATCAGAGGTAAAAATTCAAACAAAGAAGCTTTTGTTTAAAATGCTCAGCTTTGCTGGGGATTTAGCTCAGTGGCGTAAGTGCCTGTCTGGCAAACGCAAGGTCATGAGTTCGGTCCCCAGTACAAAAACAATAAAAATTAAAAAGTAAAATAAAATGCTCAGTCACAACAGCCAAAGGTGAAAGCAACCCAAAAGGCCACCTACAGATAAATGGATAAGTAAACTGCCGTGTATAATAAACTATGGGGCATTATTCTATCTTAAAAAGGAAGGAAATCCTATCCACATGCTACAACATGAATAAACCTAAGTGAAATAGGCCAATCACAAAAAGACAAATACTGTATGATTCCACAGGTGAAGTTCCTAGAAAAGTCAAATTTAGAGACAAAAAGTAGAATAATGGTTAGTAACGGGTTTGGAAACAGAGAAATGGAGTTACTCATTAGCACAAAATTTTCAATGTGCAAAATGAAGTTTCTGGAGATCTCTTTAACAACATTGTGAATATACTTAATACCACTGAATGGCATACTTTAAAATGCTTAAGATAGTGTTTCCTATTATTTACCACAATTTCAAAGAAAGAGATTCAGCTACGTTAGAGCACTTACCTAGTGTGCATTAAGATCATGGGTTCATTCCCACAAAACAAAACAAAACAAAACAAAACAAAACAAAATACAACACAATACAACAGTCAGTTGCAAATATAATTCACTTACAGTTCCATCCTTATTACTTCTAACAAAAGAAACTAGGATTATTCTTTTGTCTCTTCCTTGGTATTTGTCTACTGTATTAACTTCGACTGTCCCCAAAGAAGAATGTGCCAATAAATCACTGATGATCTTTAACTGCTGCCTGTATGGTGCAATGATACCAATATCAGAGGGATTACATCCAGCCTAAAGAGAAAAGGACACAATTTAAAATGAAAAATGCTAATTTTGTAGTTCTTTAAGATTTACTGAATTTACTTAATTCTGAACTCAGGTTTGTAACTGATGTTCTCATTTTATGGAATAAGTATTGAATTTGTTCTAAATATATGCCTGTGTTACCCATGATGAAACAATTCCTTAGACATTGCTCCTATGATTTTTAAAGGTTCAGGCAACATAAAGGTTTGTGGACCACTAAAAAAGTGCTGCCACAGAGTACAACATTGCCCACAAACACATTTCGCTTTTTGTTATCCCTTACACAGGAAAGTATCCAATGCCCAATCATACTGATTACAGTACAGCACTGACACAGTTGGAATTATCTGACATTATAAAATTATCCTAACTGGAAACTCCCAAATGCTACTATAAAAAAAATTATTACTTTTTAAAAGTTTTTTTGAGACAGGGTCTTGCTGTGTAGTCCAGCCTACTCTTGAATTCACTATGTAGTATGTAGTCCAGGCTGGCCTCAAACTTGTGGCAATCCTTCTGCCTTACCCTCCCAAGTGCTGGGATTACAGGCATGCACCATCATGTCCAGCCAAAAAATTAAACATTTTACATAAATTTTCTCAAAAACAATAGGGCTCCAGTCTCGTTATCTAATTAATGGGGCTAACATCAGATCTTAAGTTTCTTACAGCCTAATAATTATTCTGAACCTGAATATTAATTAGCCTTGAAAATTCTAAATTACCTTAATAAAAGTTGCAGTCAAGAAAACTATGAGTTTGGCTTCTATTATATTGCTCACACCACTTTTTTCAACTTGTTCTGGTGCTGGAACCTAAGTAGAAAAATAGGTAGCTCCTTTATAACAATCTCTAAGAGCACAGGGCAATGTAGAGACTTTACAGCCATGAAAAAACAAAAACAAACACCTTTTTAAAGGTGAACATGAAGAATCAGCAAAAATGAATACAATCACTTTCTAGAAGACAGGCAAACACAAACACAATCCATCTTAAAAGATGCTGTAATTCAGCTTAAAATCTTAGGAAACTTGACTACATTTTGTGTTTCATACTCTTTTCCTTATGTTATTTCCCATTTTTCAGTAATTACAAAGAATGACTTGCCTGAGGCTTTACAATAAATCCTCTACGAGGATGCAAACTTGGTCTGGTTTTAATATCAGCAACTTCTACAATTTTTGTTGCCTTTTATACAAATAATGGTACAGACAAGGTTCCCAGGCTCCACCAAACCTGTGAACTCTCAAAGGACTACTTTATACTGCTGTATTATCCCTATATAACCTTCTTTATTTTTTCGTGGTACTGGGGGTAGAATCCAGTGTAATGCACAAGTAAGACAAGCACTCTATACTCCCAGCATAATCTTGATTATTTTTAAAGTAACTTATTTGGGGGATGCTAGGCAAAAGTTCTGCCACTGAGCTACACCCTCACCCTGCCTCCCTGCCCCCTCCACCCCCCCATCTTAACAACAACAAAGATAATTACTTAGAGCAGTGGAGGGGAACCCAAGGCATGCACACCACAGTGGCAGAGTCCCTTCTGTGGCAGGACAGCCAAGCCGTCCCAGCACTGCGCAGCAGCCAGATAACAATGCACATGGTGGGGCCAGAGATATAGCTTAGCAGCAAAAGCACCTGCCTGGCAAGCGCAAGATCATGAGTTCAATTCCCAATTCCCCCACCCACCCCCCAAAAAAACAATGCACACAGGGGCCTTGCGCATGTTTGCAAAGGAGTAGCAGGGCCAGGTGATGTCACCAGCCACATCATTAGTGGCAACTCATTCATGCTTTGACATGGCTGGTCAGTATTCAGGTTGAACTGCAGTGTTGGCACTTTGGAGTAAATAAGTGGGTTTTGGATTGCAGTCTGGGCACTCAGTCTCTGAAGGGTTTACCATCACTGTTCTACAGTAATTCCCATATGAAGGGGTACCACTGCTACCTGAACTTCCAACTCTGCTGAGAATCACTGTATGAAACACAAGAAGAATACAGTGTCAAAACTTCATTCTTAGTTCCTAGAAATAAGACTCAAGCCATTTAATGTCCCTGTGATGATTTTCATTTAATAACAAATTTGTAAAAGGATTTTTATGTATGTATGTTAAGGCAAAAAGTACATGGAAAATTCATGTATTTCCTGTTTACTTTTGCTACTAACCTGAAACTGCTCTAAAAACCAAAAGCTTATTTTTACAAAGTTTTAAAAAGTCATTAAATTATTTTATTTTCTGTCCACTTATAAACCTAGTCCTTTGGTAGTGTCAATGTCAGTTTTTTGCCTAAGAGATGGAACTATATGCTTGCCTCACTTTCTGGCTTTCCTTCTTCTTCTTTTTGTTTTTTTGGTTTTTTTTTTCTGTCTTTTTGAGACAGAGTCTCACTATGCAGTTCAGACTGGCTTGGGGCTCACTTTGTAGCCCAGGCTGGTCTTGAATTTGCAACGATCCACATGCCTCAGCCTCCCAAGTGCTGGGATTACAGGAGTGCACCACCACGCCCAGCTAATGGCTTTCCTTCTTGAAAGAAGAATTTTGGGTCTAGGGATGTAGCTCAGTGGCAAAGCGCTTGCCCTAATGCACAAAGTTTTGGGTTCAGTCAGGCCAAGCACCAGAAAAAAATCCACAAATGTCAATTTTGATACCTATCAGACCCCAGAATAAGTCTCCTCCCAAAGATATTGGACCTATAGTAAGAAGGCTCCTATGCTGAAGTACAAGAAGTACACACTAGTTTGCCTTCAAACGGATTTCCTCAACAAAACATGTACTAATGCAAACTGAGAAAGTTAAACAGGACAAACAGAAAAACTGAAGTGTTGTTTTTTGGGGTTTTTTACCTTTTCTGTATTAAGAAAGCAAACAGGATTACTTGGTTCAAATACTCCATTCAGCCAGGGACTATCAGAATAATCAGCATAAAATTCCAGTTCCAGCTTGACATCTTTAAAGTTAGGTAGAGTTATCACTGCACTGGCCACTCTGTCTGATCCACACTCCAGCTTTCCTTCATAGGTCAGCTTGTTACTTAAGGACATGATTGTACTAAGAGATGCAAAATATAGCATCAGTTTGGTAGATGAAAATAAAACATGAAAGACTCATTGCTAACACAAATACCTGTTCTTTCTATTTTTTTTTTACCTGTTCATTCTGTACTGCACAGTTAATTGTACAACAGCATTCTTATTTCGCTCCAGCCTCTTGAACAAGCTTTCATTCATGCCAAGAGCTCTGTCAACAAATCAAATTCAGGCTCATCAGTGTACTGATACAGTCCCTTGAAAAGAATCCTGTTCAAGTGCAAAACAACAGTGTGCTGATATGCATCTGTAATCCCTGCCATACCAGAGGCCTCCTGCCGCAGCAGAAGGTACACTTGACCCTGGAGTTTCAGGCCAGTCTGGGCAACACATAGAACCCCAGCTCTACTAAAACAAAACAAAACTTAAAGCCTGCCTACCTTGCTTCACGGTTTAGCACCAGCGGAGGAAGCTGCTGATGATCTCCCACCAACACAAACCTCCGAGAAAAAAAAAGAGGCCCCAGGCAAACTGGCTGGCTGATTTGAGAGGCTTCATCCACAATACAAAAATCAAAAGTTTTACGGGAAAATACTGGATGGTTTATTCCCATACATGTTGTTGCAACTATAAGCTAAAAAAAAAAAAAAAAAAAGCAAGCAAAGGAAACAGAACAATTACTTAACACATAAACAAAAGGTTCTCCCATACACACACGCACACCTTTTTTTTCTTTTTGAGACAGGATCTCACTGTGTATTGTAGGCTGGCCTTGAACTAACTATGTAGCTCAAGCTGGCCTCAAACAGCAGTTTTGCCTCAGCCTCTCAGAGTGCTTGGATTAAAGATGTGCATCACCATACCCAACTCCCCCATGTAAAAATAATTATTTAATTGTAAGATATTTAATTATTTTCTTTGAATGGAAAAAAAATCAAGTGAATTTTCCAGGCACTATGAACAACGCTCACATTTGGGTATTTCCAAATAGATACCTGAAACATTTAAGAACTGTTATAGCTTATGTCAGGATGTCCCCCAAGGCCTCATAAACTCATAGGTGGGGCCTTTCAGAGCTGGCTGAACCTTGTGATACTAAATTAGTCCACTGATTAGAATTAAAATAGTTCTGGGTATGTATGGCTGAATGGATTTACTGAAAATGAAAACCCATCCTGAGTGTGGGTGGTACCACCAAAACTGTCTCTATCCTGGATGAGATAAAGGGAGAGGCAGGGATCACCTATGTTGCCTTTTGCCTGCCCTGCCATGGACTGTTTCTCCTCTGTGATGCCCCTCTGCCATGCCACCCTTTCTTAGGGCCAGCCAACAATTGTCTGAAACTTCTGCAAACCGTGAGCTAAATAAACCTTTCCTTCTTTAACTTCGGGTGTTGGGTATTATGTCTCAGCAACAAGTAAAAGTTACCAAAACAAGAAGCGATAAATTTTTAAAAAGTATCACCTAGAACTTCCATTCTGGAAGGAGTGTGTTTCCTTCATCCTCCCATAAAGAACAACTGCAGCGTGGTGGCACACGCCTTTAATCCCAGCACTCGGGAGGCTGAGGTAGGCGGAGCGTTGTGAGTTCGA
>RJWM01045442.1:0-12807 GCA_004363535.1 Dasyprocta punctata | reverse complement strand
CAGTCTGCCTCTCTGGAGAGAAGTAAGTGGTTGTTGCAGCTGCCAAGGTAGAGAAATTTCCTCAAATTTCTGTACCAGTGCTTTCTGAGATTATTCTCTTTGTTTGTTTTTGTTTTCTTTTGTTTTTTTCTTCTTGTTTTATTGAGGCAGATGAAGAAGGTATTTCTAAGATGATTCCTGATGAAACACTATCTCAGTCCAGTGGGAAAGTCTGGGAATTGTGGCTTCGGTCCTTGTTCAACTGGATAAACTCAGGTCCCATTTCTCTCAGGTTGCTTGTTGTCCAACAGCAAAGTCAGCATGCAGAGAGTGTGGTGTGGTTCTTGTGTTATCACTAAGCTGGACAGAAAGTTTCACTCCCACTGAGCAGCTACCCCTTCCTTGCCTGTGTGAGTTACTTCTGGAATATTGCTACTTGTCTTTCTAAGCACCACTGTGTCTGGGTGCTTCTTGGTTGCTAGCTCACTGCCATCCCATGATTTCCTAGAGTTCCCACTTCTTTTCATGGCAGTGCTTTTCTGTTGGTTTGGACAAATATCTTTGCATGCCTTGTTTCTCTTATATGAGAAATATAAAATGTAATTTAAAGAGAAAAATAAAATATAAATGTAGAAAAAAGGAAAAAGTGAGATAAACAAGATCAAGATGCAATAGGGTCAGCCAAAAAATACATTCACACTTCCAGAAAACAAAAATTCTGTGATATTTTTTGAACAGATGGTGTTACCCACATATTGAGCACTCAAGAGGATGTCACACATTGCAGAAAGCCCAGTAGACTGTCTGCCCTTAAAGAAGAAATTGAAAATGCATAAGTAACAATCTCAGTGATCAAGGTTACCAACCAGCAGTTTGCCCTACTAATAAATGCCTGCAATATAATGGGCCCCCCTTTGAGCATCTCTTGTAATTGTAGAGGCAGAAGGTAACTTTGTTAAATCTCATGATGCCTCAGTAAATTTAGTATTACTTCATTCATATGATTTTTATTTCATTGTGTATGCATTTATTGCTCTCTGTATGTATACCAATCTCCCCAAATGAATAAATGTACCATGCATTCTGCACATGTTCTAATAAAACATTTTACTGAGCATTCTGGAATGGAGTGTACTGCCTCCCTCGAGTATGACATTTTCCAAGACCTCTTTATGTAAAATTGAAGGCCGTAGGCTTGCATGTTCATTTTAGTTCAATTGTTTTGGTTGGTTTTATTGTCACACCTAGCCAGCAACCCTAAGATGACTGAAGACATTTTCCTCTCTTACAATGGTAATGAAGCTTACTTGTGTGCAGTTTATGAGGTACTGAGAAAGCATATCATATTTCTTTTATATGATGCATATGTTTTCTGTGGCAACATATCCAATAGTTTGTTGAACTATTTTTTTAATCACAGGTGAAAAACCATATGAAAAATTTTTAATACTCTCCTCAAAGCCACATAAGTCTTATGACTGATTTCAGACTCAAACCTAATTTGCCTGGGGATAGGGATTCTACTCTTAAACTTGTTATGCAAGAATTAAAAACAGAATTGACTGATGTCTTTTTTCCACTCCATCAGTTTTAACATTTAGCCTCTTCAGAAGATTCCTTATGAAATATTGATGATCTTCAGTGCAGCAATGGTGAAAATAACACACTAAAAATATGAATATTTCAAAGGTTTGCAAAGTGATTACTGCAACAGAAGTTAACCAAACAAAAGTAACATTAAGAAAAAGGTGGGAGTGAGGTAAGAGCATGTAATACTTTGGGACAAAATCAAAGAGTCTAATTGTAGAAGTCTAGTGCACTGTCTATTGTACCACTGATACAGAGTAAAAAGTCTAATGTTGAGATGAAACGAAGCAGAAAAATATTTGAGGGTAAAATAATGGATACTTTTTAACAACAAGGAATGCATGAAACCATGGTTCAAGCATTTCAAAGGACCCTTGAAAGCATAAATATTAAAGCCATTTCTCACTTTCCACGAGCCAGGAAAAGCCATGAGGGCTACATAAGGAGAAACAAGCCAATTTGCTCTTCTTGTGAGTTAGTAGAAGCCACACTGGGACCTGGAAGGAGTAACAAGAAGCCAATTTGCCCTCCCCATGAGCCAGCACATGCCATGCTAGGCCAAGGAGGAAAAACAAGCCAATTCCCCTTTTCCATGAGCTGACACAAGCTACACTGAGACCAGCAGATGGAACAACCAATTTACCCTTCCTGTGAGTTGGCAGAAACCATGCTGGGCCTGGAAGGAGTAACAAGAAGCCAATTTCCACTTCCCATGAGTCAAATGACACACAGCCTGGGAGACAAGAATACCCCCACCCTTGCCACTAGAAGCAACCAGCTGACTTGGAGGACAGACTGAGTTGACATCAACTGAGGTACCAAAACAATATAATGCATCTATTGTTTGATTGACTTTGCAGGTCTAAGGCCAGCAATATGAACATCAATTAAAAGGATAACAACATACAATATAGCAAATTTGGGAGAAGTCCTTCAATCTTGTTTTTGAAATCTAATATTGTTCTCACTGTTTTGTTTTGTTCTGCATTATTGTATTGTTTATTTAATGTTCTGATTGCTTTTATTCTGTTCTGTTTTGTTTGATTTTATTATGTCTGATGCTACAGGCAGCAATTTTGAAGATAACAAGAGGCATTATGGTAGCCATTGTTGATTTATTATTATGCTGTTTGAAATCCTGTATTACTCTTACTGTTTTGTTTGATTGGCTTTATTTTGTTTGATTTTATTATCTTTAAAATACACTTTCACTCTTCTGTTTTGAATGATTTTATTTTGTTTGGTTTGGTTTGATTTTATTCTCTTTAAAATAAAAAAACTTTGAAAAAAGAAAACATAAGTATAAAGCAATTCTGGGTCTATGAAAAGAAAGAAACAAAATTTAAAACTGTAAAATGAATAACTAAAAAATTTCGAAAAATTAGGTTAAATTTACTGAATTGAAAAAAAATTTGTACTAAAAACATTTGAGCTTATTCCACACATAAATAGTAATGATAAAAATTACATTGAATTAGAGAATTAGAAAAATGAATCTATATTACACAAAGTGTGTTATTTTAAAGATTATCTTATATAACATTTCAAAGACATTAATACATTATGGAACATTGTAATCAAAGCTTATTACTATAAAGAGAGAAAAAATGGTACAGTTAAGAAGGTAATCAAGATGTCACAATGATCCACACAAATATAAAATGAAAAGTAATATATATCATAAATAATATTTTGCTGATGAACTTGAAAACTGAAAAGTATAATTCTTCAAAAGTACATTACAAAAGTAAGTAATCTGAGTAGTCTTGTATCTACTTAATAAACTCAATTCTTTTATGAAAATCATTCATCTGGATAAAAAACTTGTAATAACTAATTCCATTTAAAAGGTTCTGACCAAGTCCCTCAAAGTGGAATTGTAGATGAGGTAATACATTACTTCTGTCCAACTGTGTGGAAGAGGGTAGAGCTAGGATGTATTATTGTCTGATATATGACTTATATCAAAATACAATGCAAGTATTATCTATCAAAATTTTAGAGGCAAAAATAGGTGTGCATATTGTGTGTGCTGCATTGCATCTTTTAAAAATCACATATTATATTATATAAAATTTTGCTTGGATACCATAAGGCAGAGGATAATATCTCAAATTATTCCATTAAAATAACTTAAAATGTATAAGCTATACTGTGATAGAATTAAAAAATTGGGCAAAAACAAAAAAAATTATCTTTTGAGTCCTCCCTTTTTTCTCTATGTACTTTTCCTTGTGGTCATGCAATCCTATAAGCTATATTTTTGTAATAGACTCACAACCATGAGCAATTTTTTATTTATATAGTAATATTTAAAAAGTGCTTTTAGTCTACAATATGAAGAAGATAATTTAATATTAATTTGGTTAAAAGTAAAGAATTTCCTCAACCCAAACTTTTTCTACAAAGTCAGAAAATTTATTGAGCCTCCTTGCCAACAGAAACTGATAAATCATATGTTCTAAATTATAAAAACTCATAAAAATAAAATTAAGTTACAAATAGTATCTTAAAATTTGTATCTTGTGACTAGAAAATAGAAAAATCTTTCCATTTTTGAATTACATAAGACACTTATTTGGTGAGAGGTGACCCAAATCAAAGTATTATACAATAAAACTTTATCAAATTTTTATTTCTAATGTAAAAAAAATGTGTACTGCAAATATGGATTATAGAAAACACAGATGAGAAATGAAGAATAGGTCATAATTTTATGTAAATAAATGTAGCATAAGACATATTTTGTGCCTCGTAACTAAGTAACATAATACATACATGAAATATTTGAATAAATTAATTGACAGTTTAGAATTGACAAAGAGAATTACAGGCCAATCTCCTTAATGAACATTGATGCAAAAATTCTTAATAAGATATTGGCAAATAAATTGCAGCAAATCATCAAAAGGATTGTACACCATGATCAAGTGGCATTCATCCCAGGGATGCAGGGATGTTTCAGCATACATAAATCCATAAATGTAATACGTCATATTAGCAGAGCCAAGGATAAAAGTCATATGATTATTTCAATATATGTAGAAAAAGCTTTTGGCAATGGTCATCACCTATTCATGATAAAATCTCTACAGAAAATTGGAATAGATGGTCTTTATCTCAATCTGATAAAAGCTATCTATGACAAACCAATAGCTAACATCATACTAAATGGACAAAAACTGAAAGCTTTCACTCTAAAACCAGGAATAAGACAAAGATGTCTACTCCCTCCATTCTTATACAACATAGTTCCGGAAGCTTTAGCTAGAGTAATTAGACAAGAGAAAGAAATAAAAGGAATAAGATAGGAAAGGAAGAAGTCAAACTATCATTATTTGCAGATGACATTATACTCTACCTGGAAGATCACAAAAATTTCACCAAGAGACTTCTGGATTTAATGAGCAGATTTAACAACACAGCTGGTTACAAAGTCAGTACTCAAAAATCAATAGCATTTTTGTACACGAATAACAATCTCACTGAGCGAGAAATTATGGAAACAGTACCTTTTACAATAGCATCCCAAAAAAATGAAGTATTTAGGAATAAATCTAACAAAAGATGTAAAAGACCTCTATACTGAAAACTATGGTACTCTGAAAAAGGAGATTGAAGAGGATATTAGAAGATGGAGAGATATCCCATGCTCTTGGGTAGGAAGAATCAATAAAGTCAAAATGGCCATACTTACAAAACCATGATACAGATTCAATGCAATCCCAATCAAAATACCAATAACATATCTTACAGAATGAGAGAAGACAATCCTAAAATTCACCTGGAATAAGATGAGACCTAGAATAGCAAGGGCAGTCATGGGCAACAAAGACAAGACAGGGGGCATCACAATTCCTGACCTGAAACTATACTACAAAGCTACTATGATTAAAACAGTGTGGTACTGGCAAAAAAAACAGACCCGAGGATCAATGGAATAGATTAGAAGATCCAGAAACAACTCTAGACACACTAAGCTATCTTATTTTTGACAAAGGTGCCAAACACATTCACTGGAAGAAAGATAGCCTTTTTAGTAAATGGTGCTGGAAAAACTGGCTTTCCACATGCTGAAGATTAAGATCAGAGTCATATCTTTCACCATGTACTAAGTTAAAATCTAAATGGATTAAAGATCTCAACATCAAAACAGAAACATTAAATCTGCTGGAAGATAGAGCAGGTAAAACTCTTGAAGACATTGGTGTAAGCAAAGACTTTATGAATAAAAAGCCAAACTGCACAGGAATTATTGCAAAGAATCAATAAATTGGATCTCATCCTACTGAAAAGCTTTTGCACAGCAAGAGAAGCCACCAACAGTGTGAAGAGACTACCCACAATGTGGGAGAAAATGTTTGCCAACTGTCCCTCAGATAAAGGATTAATATTGAAAACCTATAAAGAACTTAAAAAAATCAGTCCTCCAAGATTTAAAGACCCAATCCAAAAATGGGCATCTGAGATGAACACACTCTTCTCAGATGAAGAAGTACAAAGAGCAAATAAATACATGAAAAAATGTTCAACAGCACTGGCCCTTCAAGAGATGCAAATTAAAGTAACACTGAGATTCTGCCTCACCTCAGAGAGAATGGCTAGTACTAAGAAGACAACCAATAACAAATGTTGGAGGGGCTGTGGGCAAAAAGGAACCCTTCTCCACTGTTAGTGGGAATGCAGACTGGTGCGATCACTGTGGAAGTCAGTGTGGAGATTCCTCAAAAAGCTAGGATTGGAGATCCCATTTGACCCAGCTATTCCCCTTCTGGGTATCTTCCTGAAAGAACTAAAAACATCCTACCACAGCGAGATATGTGCACCTATGTTCATAGCTGCCCAGATTGTAAAAGCTAGGTCTTGGAAACAACTTAAATCCCCCTTGACTGAGGAATGGATAAAAAAGATGTGGTATTTCTACATAATGGAATACTACTCAGCTATAAAGAATTATAAACTAGACATTTTCACCCTTAAATGGATGAGTACTGAAAATATACTTCTCAGTGAACTAAATAAGTCACAGATATGTGGCTATTGTACTGTTGCACTGGTGTGATGAACTGAAACAAAATCTATGTGTATAAAAATTATTTAAGACAGCTAAAGAAAAAGAATTTTGAGTGAAAAGTAGTTTTCTCAAGGTCATCTTCATATTTCATTTTTAATGTGAAATGTTTATTTGAAAACAATTGAGCAATCATAACAAAAATGATAGTCATATAGCAGGTTTCTCTGGATACATTGAGGCAAAAGTTTTGTGCTAATAATTTGTTGGATAATGTTTCATGTCTATATTTTTTATCCTAAATAATTTCTGGGAATATAATGGTATTCAGTATGCTGATGATTGTTATTCTTATCAGCTGGTTGTGAAATTGTTTTGTTTTGGTTTCTTACTTTCCTTTTGTTTAATATAAAAAAATTCCAAAAAAAAATAGAATGGACGAAGAATTTTTAAAGTGTTAATTTTTAAAATAGAGGGACTGTACTTTACATTCAGCACCCAAAGAAATCCAAATTAGTCTTGTCCAAAAAAGAACAAAATAATTAATTTCAAAATAATTTATCTAAATACACACTTGAAATAAATGAATCAACATTATAAATGTTACACAAGGGTAAAAGTGTTTGCTGAAATATGGAGTTATACACTATAGAATGACTTGAGACAGTAAAGAGAGTACTAAAACTGCAATTAAGAAATATATACATGATACATTAAAAAAGAGAATGCTAGTTTCCTACTTAACCTAAGTTTTTGGACTGTCACACAAGCTAAATTCATTCCCAATATTTTTGTTTTGTACAACTAAACTTCTTTATGAAAAACACAAGAAAACTGTAAGATAAACTTTAAGTTCAACAATTTATTTTTGAAGACTACTACAAGGATAAGGACATTAGAAAATACAAAGAAGCAAGTAGCTGAAGATTCACGGCCTGTCTTAGAAAGTTACACTCTTAACGTGTTTAGCAGGATCACTTTCACACATGTGAATGCAGGTGGGTTTGAAGTTGGCAATTTCACCACCTTTGAAGCTCAAAGCACGACAAAATGATTTCTAATTTTTCTCATATAATGAGAACATGTTCACCTTACAAATATCAATTACAAAATGATTATTAGCAGTTAAAGTTTAAAGTGACTGCAGAAAGAAAAATGATTACAAAGGAAATACCAGAAATTAGATATATGTTCACAACCTTTGATCTAAAGAACATGCAAAGCATTTCAATAAATTTACAGTATCTCTTTCATTTAACAATTTTCTTAATTTTAAATTGTCTCCAATGTTAACACATGTGACTAATAACTAAGTTAGACTTCAATATTTTACTTTATTCTGAATCTGAACCTGGGAACTACTGGCTTTTTTACTTTATTTTTAATGGTGGTATATTTATTAATTGAGTTAACGAAAAGAAATTAGTAAAACCTGAAGGACTAGTCTTCAAAATTATTCATATGATAGGAATGCAGGTTTTGTAGTATTGGCCAGTGGTTAGTGTTACTGCTCTGAAAGTTTTCCCTCCATCCTCTGATCAGACAGATGATCTTTCGGTTTTTTTGTATCTTGGGGCTGAGCAAAACTGAATCATAAAATTTCAGTAAAGTAATGAGAGTTTTGTGATAAAAGAAGCCAGATCTAGAAACTAAATTTTAGAATGGTTGATTCAAAAGCCACCATTCTGAGCCACATTGCCATAATTCTCTGTATTATGAAAGGAATAACATAAAAAAAGTACAGATTTTGAAATGTCAAATAAAACCCAATTGGAGTCCAAAGGGAATATTGCATGATGTAGCTTTTAAAATGACAATAATTTCTCATTTTGCACTTTAGGTTGCCCTTAAAATCACATGAACTTACATCATATATTTAGCACATACTTCATGATTGTCTAATACAATACAAAGCATTTTTTCGAGGACGGACTATTGCCAGTGAAACTAGTGTTCTTTTGGTCAAATTAATATGAAAATAAGTCCTGAACTTGAAAAATGTGCCTCTGCTTGCAGTTCTGCTGTCACAGGATGACAGCAGATAAAGCTGCATGACATATCTGACCCAATAGCTGCTGGTCAGTGCTGCTGTTGCCCACCACTGTCCATGGCAGGTCTGTGCTGAACAACTCAGATCCACCATGCTGGGTGCTGGGCTTAGCTGCACTGTCCTCCTTCTGGTGACAGCTGCTGCTGGACACGGCAGGGTGAGGCTACCAAGAGCTGCTCTCTGCTCTGCCAGACATGGGCTTGCATGGTGGGCTGGGGCCTGACACCTTGTGTGAGCTCTGCTAGGTGCTGGGTGCTGCTGCTGCTGTTTGGAGCTGCTGCCCTCCCTTAGTGCTCACTGCTCTTTCTGATTAATCCACCACTCCATCCACGCCGCTCATGAACACCAGTCCTGAGCAGATTTACAGGTTTTTGAGCCCATATTACTCAATAAATAAATCACGAGCAGGTTTCAGGATCACCAAAGTGACTGTTTAGTTTACGGAACCTGTGCTATAGCACAGGGGCTCCAGTACACTGGAGGGAGCCCTCCTAGAGTAACCCGAGAATTGGCAGGGTGCTGTTTTCATGGCAACTGCAGGCCTATGATTGGCTCAGGGTTTCAAAGGGTTTCATGGCTGTGACCCAGTGAGGAGGCTGCGCTGAAGGTAGCGAAATTTCTGGAAGACCACATCTGGGGTCCGGGAACGTTAGCAGTAGGTCCAGTTCTCTCCCTATCTATCTGTGGCATTTCAGCGTGCCCCTGCCCTTAAAAACACAGCACTATCTTCTCAAGTTGCAGGAGTGGTGAAGGGGCACCTTGCTGAGAGTCAAGTTGCAACCATGTTGGTGTCTATTGTTGGACGATTCCTAGTAAAAGAAAGAATATGAAAATCACCTTTCTTTCCTATTTCCCTGTTTTCATTTTATGCTCTGCCAAAATAGGAGAAGCCTATTGTCTGAGACTGAGTTTTGCTCCTCCTTGGTGACATCAGTCCTCTGCCAGGTTTTCCAGGGGTGACATGGACTACATTTGCTCCTCAGCTTCATCTGCTTTTGATAAGAAGGGGAATGGGAAATCACAATGTCTATACAGCCTGTGTGCAGGGCCCAAGTACCTTAAATTCCCAGCCCTACTCCTGATTGGATGGGTGTCCAGTGTCTGAGTTCCTCCCTGTTTACTCTGGATACCACTGAGCACAGCAGAGGGGCTGGGGCATCAGGGACTTTCTTCACTTCACTTTTCCTTCTTTATATGCAGAGGCAGAGGAAGTGAAGACTTCTCAGATAGTTCCTGGACCAACACTGTTTGAGACAGGAAGGAAAGATGGAAATTATCAATGTCATCTAGTTCACTTGGCTGAACTCAGGTTTCCTTTCTGTTCAGGCTGCATCTCTGTTAAGTATGGGAGGATAACACACCTAAGAGTGTGCTGGGTCTTTCTCTTGCTGTCTGTAGAGAAGTTCCCCTCCCTTACAGGGCAGTCATTTGCTTCATTCCTTGTGGATTAATTCCATTGCTTAACTTTTAAATACCAATATGCCTGGGTTCAGCCTGGTTCCTTGTTCACTTAAGTTGCAATGGAATGATTTCCTATAGTTCCTCTATTTTACTGAGAGACAAAGTTGCTGAAATATAAAGCTTTGGATAGAAAGTAATCAACCTCAAGTTACTCTGAGAAATAAAATATGAAAACCATATAAGCTGAATCTGAGATATATTTTTTCCTTGACATATTTTCATGTTTTAATGCATTCATATTTTAGTAAGTTAAATTCTTTTTCAAGTCCTGGTCAAATGGAAACCTCCCCAGGACGTTTGATCTAAAAAGAACATAGGAAGGAACAGAGAATACACAGCAGGGAGTTTGCACCTTCTCACCAGTCCTGCTGCATTTGATCATCCTCTGGGCCAAATTTCCCAGGAAGACTCCTTAGGCTGATTCCAAGGGACAGATTCTTGGCAACCATTGTGCTACAATGACCCTACTGAAACTCAGTCAAGTCTTGTTTTAACACAACCAGCTAGGAGAGTATGAAGCCTAAAACCATAACATTGTTCTCACACAAAAACAGAAGCACAGACAAAAAAATCATACATGGACAGGAAAATTTACTGTAATTGCTGAGAATAACAACAACAACAAAAATTTTGTACTATCAGAGATGGAGGCTGGAGATACATAAGTTGAAGCCCCAGCTGAATATTTTACAGATTTCCTAAGAACCTGTCTCAAATGAATGCACACATACATATATACATACATAGCTGCACGCTGGGGATGTTGCTTAGTGAGAAGACACTAGGACCTCAAAGAACAAAAAAGTCTTTTTACTGGTCTTCTGTGCCCACTACTCTTTTACACTGCCCTGCAGCTTATCGGCTTTGTTGATAGACCATACCATTGTAATGTACTAGAAAAGTTCATTGAATATTAATCTATGATTGCTCTTTCTACCTCAAGGAAGGCACTGTTTTTTAATGTTTTGTTCATTGATACATTTATAGTGTTTTGAAGTATAAGGGCTATCACAGCTCAAACTTTGAAAATAAATGGAACCAGTCTATGGAAAAGAGCAACGGTATTGCATGACTTACATTGCACAGGACTTTAAAGAAAATATTTGCATATCTTTTTCCATGTTCTACAAAGAGCATATTTTACATCTCTGTTTCTCAAGCTGTAGATCAATGGGTTCAGCATGGGGATGACCAAGGTGTATAATACAGAAGCCACTTTGTCAGTGTCACTGGAGTGACTGGTCTTCGGCTGCGCATACATAAACATCAAAGTCCCATAGAACACTGTGACTATGGTGAGATGGAACCCACAGATGGAGAAGGCCTTGCACCTGCCCTCTGCTGAATTCATCCTCAGAATGGCCACAAAAATGAGCAGGTAGGACACAAGGACCACCAGAAGAGAAGAAATTGAATTAAAAGTCCCTAAAGTCAGAATTATCAATTCAATTTCATATGTCTCTGAGCAAATAAGAATTAACAAGGGGAGACCATCACAGTAAAAATGACTAATGACATTGGATCCACAGAAGGACAAAGTGAAAATCTTTGTGGTGACCAGAAGAGATACAAATGTGCTGTAGAGATAGGGAATCACCACTAGTACCCAACATACTCTTGGTGACATGATGACAGTGTACAGCAGAGGTTTACAGATGGCCACATAGCGATCATAGGACATGGCGGATAGAATAAAAATCTCACAATCAATAAGAACAATAAAGAAAGCAAGCTGTGTAGCACAACCATAACAGGAGATTGAATTTTGATCCATCACAAAATTTTGCAACATTTTGGGTCCCACAGCTGTAGAGTAACCAAGATCAGTAAGAGCCAGATGCCTGAGAAAAAAGTACATGGGTGTTTGCAGCCTGGAGTCCACCTGGTTGAGGACGATCATGCCCAAGTTGACCATCAGTGAGGTCAGGTAGACAACGAGGAACAGTACAAAGAGTGGAGCCTGCAGCTCAGGGTGATCTGTGATGCCCAGCAGAATGAACTTGGTCACTACTGTACGGTTGGGCTCCTCCATCCATATTTGTTACAGAATATATTCTAGACAGACATAGTAGAGAAAGTCCATTCATGAGGGAGAGTCATTATGCAAAACTAGTGTAAATAAGATGAATCTTAACTTTCAAGTGTAGATTTTACAATATTCATGCACCATTACCAGGTGACGATGCACAAATAGACAGGTAGCCGGACTAGTTGTCAAGAAAAGGGGTTTGACTCAATAAAGAACACTTTCCATATGTAGATGTAGCTTGGTTGTCATTCATGGGAGGTGGATTTCTCCTACAATCTAACTTTTAGAAGGAGGTTAAGATACCATTCATGATACTATATTCAATCTACAGCCCTAAACTTTAGCAAAACCAATAACCTTGCACTAAAGTGAAAGTACCTGAAATAATAGATAAGGAGTCAGATAGAGATACAGACAGAGCACCATGGACAAAATCATAAAAGAAGTATTGTGAAAACTTTGGATGTTAGCTAAATGTGTAATGATTGTATTGCTCTTTAATTGTTGACTTCCATTTGTATACTTATAATCACTTTGTGGTACTTATTCATTACATTTAATGAAATGACCTAATAGATATGCCAATGACTTATCAAAAGTCTCTAACAATAAATTCCAACCATAAATACAATGTACCTTATATTGTCACAGCTACTATTTCAAAACTTTGTCCTTTAAAATACATATAAT
>RJWM01045441.1:0-12811 GCA_004363535.1 Dasyprocta punctata | reverse complement strand
GGTCTCTGCCTTTATTTCATTCTTTTACTCTTTCCATGGGCTACAGTTCTTGTTTTAGATTCTTCTTGGGTCCAGAGGACCCATCTCCCTCTTTTTTCCTTCTCTCTGTTATTATATTAGTTTATATTCCAGCATTTTGATGGTATATTCAGGGAGCCTCCCTGTCACGGTGTCATCTGGGCGGCCATCTTGGAGGAAGAAGCTGAATTTTTGCATAGTCCTTATTCTGCATGTACTATTAATCAATTTGATTTATTGATATGTTCTCAACCTATGAAGCATTTTTATCCTATTGATTTCCATCAAATTTAAGGTTTAATTACAAATTCCACATTGGGCAGTGAGGGATTTTTACTGTAGCTCAAATTGGATGAAAAAGCCCTGAATGCTGGACAGGAGAAGATGAGCACATATAAAAATGGGCGTTTGTGTGTGAGGAAAAATGAATAAGGACATGTATCTATCTACACAGGGTAGGACGGGGTTTGTTTAATGCATATGATGAATGCTTTACCACCTAGATTTCTGTTTAGATGCACTTATTATACTGCTAATGAGTAATGTAAGTGATTTAATTTGGAAAGTAAGAGGGAACTGAAAAATAATTGTGAAAATATTCATGGAGAGAATACTCAAATGTATTAAAATGTTTTTAGCACATTGCAATTTCTGTAATCCTGCACCTTTTCTCTGTATCACAGACCTCTCTCCTTATTAGGTAAAAGTATTTAAATTACTTGGAATTAATTTCTGAACAGAAAAATGTTAAAGAAGAATCTTTGGATAGCATAGAGGAGATTCTTATCAAAGAATTGGGGCCATGTATAGGTTGCTTGCTTTCCCCTTTGTTACATTGCAAAATTAAATTTGTTTCTGTGTTCTATGTTTTCTCCCTTTCAGCACATCGGTAATAAATATCCCAGATGGTTTTCCCTGAAGATTAGATTTAATTTGAAATAATAACTTCCTTTTGAAAAGAAAATGTTTTAGTATATGAATCTTGCTTTCGTAAAACATTTTTTTCTGAATGCATGGTTCTATCACCTAGGTATTGTCCTCTTATAACAATTGAAACACTAGTTGAAATTCATGATTTAAATTGCCACCAAGTACCAAAGAATCCTAATGAGATGTTTCCAGCTTCTGCCTGAAAAGCATAATCCTGGATAGAGAGCTAATGATTAGTTAAGTTAATCTACCAACCGGACAATAGAAAGAGAAGAAACTCATTGACAGTTTCCTCCACTGGAATGTAAAATCATGAAAGCATGTACAACCTCTATCTTTAGGGTTTAATTTCCTTTAACCTATAGGGATATTTCCAGTATAGGGTTTATTAACATTGTTTAAACAAGTGATTTAAATAATCAATAGAAATCACAAAAGTATACTAGAAAACAAAGGTAAGAGTTTGAGAGACTTGAGGATGCTCATTAAAAAATAAACGTAATTTAATAGTTAACATGGGGTGGCGCACGCCTTTAATCCCAGCACTCAGGAGGCTGAGGTAGGAGGAGCGTTGTGAGTTTAAGGCTGGCTTGGGCTACAACGCGAGCGCAAGGCCGGCCTGTGCTACAAAGTGCGACCCTGCCTCAAAAAACCAAGGCCGGGAGTTTGGCTCAATGGCTTAAGTGCCTGTCTGACTGTCTGGCAGGTGCAAAGCTGTGAGTTCAATCCCCGATGGCAAAAAAAAAAAAAATAAATAAAAGTTAACATGGAACCAGTGGAATGAGGTAATGGGTCAAATCATTGGTTCTGGGATTGATCCAACTTGGATTTGAATTCTGCCTTTTTGATTACCAACCATGTGACTGCAGGTTGCTTAATTTTTCAAATCTAATTTTTTTTTTTCTGTGTAAACTAGAGGTAGTGATATCTGAACCAAAATAGCTGTTTGGGGTTTCTATGTGGTGATATTTATAAATATGCCTGACTCCTCTATCTCTCTCCCTTCCTCATACTCTTTACTCTGGGAAGAAAGGGCAGTGGAGTGAGAAATAGATGAAAATACTTTAATATAGAGTTTGAAGTCCAAAAAGATGTCGTGCAAAAAGTATAGGGCCACTTTTGTTCCTCATTTCTGAATTCAGTTCAGTTCAGGTTTGGGGCACTCGTTCTGGTCTGCGGCAGGGAACCTCGGGCTGTCCCAGTCCCCAGCAACTCACGAGGATAATCTGCCTTCAGCAGATGACCTCCTTCGTTAACTAAGCTTCTCTTTTGTTTAAAACCAAGCTATCCCTAAAATCCTCAGTTCTTAGAAGGAATGTGCATTCTTAGTGTGATGCCCTCTTAAATCACATAGTGCTCTTGGATTTTTCTTGCCAGTTTCTCTCTTGGATGTTGAGCCCAATCTGACCTCAGACAAGAGACTGGAATAATTTTGTCTGTTCATTGGCATCCGTCTGTTGATTGTCAAATCCCAAGAGATGGCAATAAATATGCTATAAATTCCTGATTTCCAGACTTTGCTGAGTTTGTAATTTCCCTTGGAAATCCTTTGTTTTGTCTTTAATGACTCCCTCCTCCACTCCACTTAAAGGCTAACTCAAAATCACTTCTAGAGGATATAGTATCTTTAAAATTTGGGAAACACTTAGCTCTTATTTTAGTAAGAAATCAGACCATCTGGTAAGGACATTCTTAACTTCCTTCTCTAACTTTCATTTTATTCAAGCCTTAATCTATGTGTGTTAGTTTTTTGAGGCTACATAAGAAATTGCCACAAACACGATGTCTTAAAAAACACAAATTTATTCCAGAATTAACTACTTATCTCAAGATCTTAGTTTAATCACATCTGCAAAGATTTTTTTTCCAAATGAGCTAGCAACATAGATTCTCAGGAACTGACATGGACATATTTGGGGGCCATTTTTAAGCATGCCACACTATTTTTTTTTCCTATTCCATCTCAGAGAAGAGAGACTTTCTCATTGGCCTTTACTCTTGACTTTTCCTTATTTTAGTTTGGTTACCCTGAAACAAAAGCCTAAGACAAACACTTGCTTATTTAGGTCATGAACTCAGGGAACAAGGTGGACTGAATGAAATGTGTAAGTCAGAAAAAGGAGAAAATGTCAATATAGAGTTGCTTTATTATAGCAACCACAATGGTGATTCGCTTCTTACAAAGTTTTTGTTAGTGTCATTTATCTATTTTATGCATTACAATACTACAGGATTTCTCTTTTGTCATTGATTTTCAACAGTTTTTATGTACTTTCGATCCAAGTAACTGTGTATCGACTTTTTGACACAAGTAACTGCATCAACTTTGGAAGATTTAAGTACTGAAAATGTTTTTGGGCCCTGTGGTGACTTTGCACCAACTATTATCAGTCTGGGGCAAAGAACTCTATTTAATAATATTTTTAATCAGTCCTATCACTTTTATTTTATTCCTTCAGTGTAAAACTTTAATTTCACATTTTCCCCAATGTTTTATATTAATAATGCATCTATTTTAAAGCTTTAAGTCTGCATATATTAAATTATCTGGGGGTTTCTTTAGTAACTTCTTGGCTTTTCCCACTTAAGAATAGCACACAGGAACAGTTCCTATTCCTTCTTTTCTTGGTACTTTTAAAATAAGACTTTTTTCTTGCCAGGAATTTGAATCATCCATCTAGAAAAATAGCCTTACTTCGTCAGGCCTGCATACATGCAAACATTCAATCTCACTTAATTTGTGCAAATAAGAGTAACACAGATTGTGTCCTCAAAGAGTTCAAAATGCAGGGGAGAGAATTAAATCACAGTAAACATAAGGTAGGTGTATATTTGTTGAGAGAGACAAAACAGTGCAAAGAAAGTTCTTAATACACAGTGTTTCACTGAACCTGCACTGAATTATAGTTGCAATTGAAAAGCTTAATTTGTTTATATCTTGGAGATAGATTTCAGAGCAAAGCTTGGGAGATGATGGCTGGTAAGATGAACTTACTAGGTAAAATCTTTTACATGACCCTAGTTTAAAGAGTGATAGAA
Source organism: Dasyprocta punctata (assembly GCA_004363535.1). Classification (NCBI taxonomy): domain Eukaryota; kingdom Metazoa; phylum Chordata; class Mammalia; order Rodentia; family Dasyproctidae; genus Dasyprocta; species Dasyprocta punctata. The sequence continues at coordinate 8,824 of RJWM01045441.1, read as the reverse complement.
ACAAGTTAAACTATAACAGCAAGGGTAGAGAAGACTTACAGGAGTAGGGTTTTATCAGGGCTTTGTTAGCTATGGTTAGACTTCTAGCTCAATCAGCTCTGGCTACAAATGAAGGCACATGTACATTATCAGAATACAAACCAGTATCTATGAGTTACTATCCATTTATTAACAAGCTTGTAATCTTTTCTAGTCATTCTTCTCCTTAAATATTTTTGAAGTTCAGTAGGGACTTCTCAGCATCTTTAATTCAGTCCTTCTAATGGACCATTTACTGCTAAGTGTTGAGGAACTTAGAAATGGTTCTTAATGTTGCAATTCCTATTCTCCAAAGCCTAACTTTCTAGGTCCTTTGCCTCAAGTGGTTTTATTTGAAGTTCAAGAAAGCCCTAGTATTTGTATATTTCTGAAACAGCCTCTTAAATGTTGCTGAATTTATCTTATGGTGACTTTTTCTCCTGCTAATGACTAGCACGCATGTTCTACTGAAAATTCAAATTTAATCACACATACATAAGGTGGGAGTTCCAGTGGTAGCTGGGCTCAGGTCTCCTGAAGCCCAGCTTGTCATATTTACCACTTTTATGGAGATGAAACTGAGTATTTGTAAACACATACTAGTTTATCCCCAGAACTAACCTTGGCTACCCATAAATATTTTTTAATGGATGAGCTAATGAATTATATTTTCTTTAGTGACTGCAATGTAATTCCTTTTTATTTGGTCTGTGTACAATAGAGTCTTAGAACATTTTATTTCCTTTTAAAAAATATTTGTAACATTCAGAGTTAGAATTAGGTGTTAAGATTTTGTAGATTTTCCTTCATAAAGTTTCTCTAATAGTTCAGAATTTATATAATCTAACAGATGACTGTGTTCCATTTTTGCATAGCCAGCATCTATATGAGACACTTGAGTAACTGTCTAGTTTAAAACATATCTGGTAAAGACACCCACAAAAGAAGAAATTCCAGATTTTCCTCAGAAAGTGGCAAGAATGACAAGATAACTGTGCTTGAAGTGAGAGTAATTAATTGCAATGTTTCTTTTAGTTTAAAAAATTTTTTAAATTTAAATATTCACCAAATGGTTTGATCACAACTCTTAGATATGAGTTTTTATTATGATTTTCTCTATGATACTTTGTCAAGTTGATGTTAATTATAAAAACCATGAAGACATATAAAAGCATTTTAAAAATATTAAAATATAAAATAAATAATTATGAATAACATTAAACTAACATTAAGTAATAAATCTTTCTTTTATCCTTTTATAGATTGGAAATGTTAACACTTTCTCACAGGACTAATGTGAAATGAACTAGAACATACTTTGAAAAGTTCAGTACAAAGCCGGAATATATAGTGCTTGTGTAGATGGCTTAGGGTAGCCCAGAGGACAGACTGAAGCCACAACTTTGAGAGTTTTATATGTCATCGTGAAAAGTTAGAAGCTGATATATGTGGAAACTGGAAGGTGTTGAAGGTCTTTGAGCAAGGGAGTAATAGGATTACTCTGTTTCTTGAAGAATAATGAAGCATTTTGTTAGAAGTTAGATTATTGGCAAATGGTAAACAGTCAATGCTGAGGAGAATTTATAGTAATCCAGGCGATACCAGTAAAAGAATATCGTAGGTATAAGTGCACACTAGTGACATTTCAGACACATAAAAGTAAAGTGAATTTATTTTCAGAGATGAAGGAGAAATACACAAATCAGAAGATCTTGCAGTTGTAAGCATAGTGGCTTGGTACAATATCAATGTAATTCAGGAAGCTACAGAAAATCTATGAAATATATTTAAGTCAAAATTTTAAATGTACAGGGTTTGACAAAAATCTTCCTTTGATTAATAACATTTTATATCTTTTAATATTTTTAGCTTATGAATCATTATTTTGTGTGGTTCTCCATCACTACCAAGTTATGAAAACTTTACTTCTATTGGGTAGATGGAATTCCTACCTTGCAAGAAATAGAGTGCCTTTTCCTCAAATCTCCTGTGCTTTCCTATGCAGAACACATCTGAAACTTGTTTCAAACTTCTACTTGAAGGTGACCAATACAGAATTTGTGTGTGTGTGAAGACCACTAGTTGTTTCACTTTAGTTATCTTATTGTATTTATTTAATGGTCACAAGGCCACTGTTTGCAGTGGCCACTAGTTTTCTGTCTCGAAAATGGAAATGCATTTGTTCCAAAAGATGACCGTTACTCAACCCAGGGCTGAGCTTACTTCATGAAACTACTTCCTATTTATTTTCTGACATCAACAGCATATCAACATCATAATCATGCCTCCTGAGAAAAATGCAGAATGACTCTGAATGGTAATTCACTCTTTTTAGGAGTTAAATTAGCTTTCTTTAGAAGATTTACAACTAATGAATGTATCTGACCAAATGTGTGGCATGCTGTTAATGATGACTGCTATGAAAAACCCAAAATTCAATCACAAGTAGGGATCTAAATATATATTTTAATGGCAGTGGTTATCAAACATTTTTTGCCATAAAACAATGAATTGTGGTTACAAAACCACTAGTGTGAATAATTTTTTAAAACAGTGAATCTTACGAGTTTGGGTAAGTATAGTTGACAGTGAATATCTTGACAGTATGTGACATTGCCAGAGGGACACCATTACCCCCTAGTATTTCTTTTCAGTACTGTCAAAGTTTCTTATCCCCACTTATCTCTGTACATGATAAACATATCAAAGCAAATAATTGAAGAAAAATAAGATTTAGAGATAAATTTATAGTACTGCTAATATCTAGATACCTAGGTGAAGTCTAGTAAATATTTACCTTTTCTGAGCCTGTTTCATTGTTTGTGAAACCACTGACATAAGTAGGTACTTAATGAGCACTAGTTTTCATTCTACCTACAGCTTCACTTGCCTCAGTCTGCCTTTCCAAGATACTCCCTCAGTTTCAGTTTCTTTCTGTCCACTGTAAGTACTACATTTACTTTTGGCCTTTTTAAAAACTTATCCTTCTTACCTTTTGCATGATTTTGGAAAGATTTTGACATACTTTAGTTTGGAAAATATTTGGGTCAGTTGCTTGAAGAAATTGTGGTACACCAAGCAAATGATACTCTGAAGAAAGAAAGAAAATATTGGAGTGTTAAGAATCCAGAATATCTGAATCTGGGATATCTGACAAGGTAAGCCGATATCTATGAATGCATTTTAATATGAAGTGAGGAATAAGTTCAATGGACATCATGTATTCAAAATAGAGAAAAGTCAGTCATTTGGCAGTGTAGAAGTGACACTGATTATTGCACTTCTTGTCCGAAGTAGGATGGAAAAAGAAATGTGCATCAAGGTACTCAATTGATGTCCAAAAAAAAATGATTTTGATGGTGTCTGGAAGGATCAATAGAATTTTTGCAAATGTCTGAGGGAAAAAAAGTCTCAATTTTCTTAAAATATGCTATTTTTTTCCAACTATGTTTCCAGGTAGAAATTCTAGCATAGGAGTGTTTTGTAGTCATCACACAAAAGTATTATTGTACTCATAAATTCTGACTTCTACTATCAGCAAATAATTAGTCATGATTTCTACATTAAAGACTTACCTAGAAGAAAAATATAATAAAGTTTTTCTTCAAATCAATTCATTACAATTATTTTATTTCTAAAAATTTTTTGTAACAATGTATCTCAGAACAATGTATCTCAGAAGGCATTCATTCAAGACATGGCTAGTTTTAAAATTTGCGATACTCTGTGTATTGCCATTTAATTCTTTAAATTTAAAAACAAACTTGTTAGTTTGGTGCTTAAAAGACTGATTCAAATTTTAATCAAAAAAATAAATTTAAAAGATGACAATTTTGATACTGCATTAGTGTATTTTTGATATTGAATGCCAAATGAGTAAAAGATTATAAAATGCATATTTATATAGAGTAATTATGTATACATGTTGTATTATCTATATCATACAAATTTCAGTCACTTTATATCTCTTTCACACATGAGTGTAGTGACCACCTAGTGTAACATGACCTTAACTTCAGCCTGTAAGCAACTCTCATGGTCCTTCTTAGTCATTAACTCCTGCACATTTAACACTACTAAACTGTGAAGATATCTATCTTGGAAGTTTAATTGTGCCTATTTTGAAAACCTATGTAAAAGGAATCATACTGTATACATTATTTTGTTTCAAATTTCTTTCAATATAGTAATTTTGAGATCAAGTATATTGTTGAATGCATAGCATGTGTATATGTGATTCTGTCAAATGATTATTCTTCAATGAATATGTGCTTTGCATTGTTGGTAGATATTTGAGCATTTTCTCACATTTCTGACTACTGAGAGAATTAATGATTTGTTTAAAGGTAAAATTAGGATTTTGAGTATTATTGTTTAATTTAATTCTCAATTCTACATGCTATGTGTTTGACCTGGAACAAGATATTTAATTCTTCACCTTTAAATAGGTAATTAAACCTGCTACACTGGTCAGTCTGAGCATTTATCATGTCAAAGTATGCAAAGACCCTGAAATAATCCCTAATATATGATTTCTCAATATCAATGATTGTTTTTTAATTACTTTTCTTGCCATGGATTATGCACATTTTTTATTTTGCCATTCTTATGCTATTTTTATTTTTTACTACATGTCATAACTTTTTCTTCAACAATTCTGTCAGTTCACTTTTTCTAACTTTGAAGAATATCCACAGGGAGAATAAGCTTGTTGATAATAAATTTTTCAAATTCTTGAGCATGTAAATACGTATCTATAGTCAGTGCCATCAAATTTGAAGGTGATTTGACCAGACGCATGATTTTAAACTCTAATAAACATTTTTCTTCAGAGCTTTATCTTTTAGTTAGTTATCTGATGCCCCTTCTCGTGTTTACTCCTCCCAGGGGCTACTATCTCTTAGCCTTCCCCTTAGTTCTAGGCACTTATCTTTAAAGACTCTTTCCAAAGCATGAGATCGCAGGTGGCTTAGCTCTGAGTTTTCCTTTCAATTGAGTTTATCTGGCAAGTCCTTATGCATGGAGCTGTATCTGTAGATGTCACACACCATTATAGATTTAATTTTTTTCTGTTATCTTAGTGGGTTTTTGAGAAGGAATCAGAATAACATTTTAAACAAGAAATAGTTCTTAACATATTCCTTACTTATAATTCAATCCTGGAAATACTATGGGTTTTCCTTCAGAGACTTGTGGCACACTGTAACTATAACAGCTGTGTGATCAGCGGCAAATATTGGAATCCTCTTTAAGTTCCAGTATCCTTATCTCTAATAAGGGACTAGTTATCAAGAGAAAGTAAAAATGTGCCAAGGAAAGTAGTCAGTTAATTCAATGCCAACCATATATTTCTCTGTAAGTTTGTTGAGACATTGGACAGAATTGTGCAAGTACACGATAGAGGGACTTAAAAGTTTTGGACTGTAATTCCACTTAGCATGTTTCTTGTTTTGTGACTTTGGACCTGTGATTTCAAGTTTTTCAGCCACAATTTTTTCTCACTTTTACTAGAAGATGTGGATGTCAAACAAATGAAAGCACATAAAATCTCTTGTATTTCCAACAGGGTACATTTCAAAACTTAAACTGAGCTGGTGAAATTTAGCTATGTGTTTGTAAGTGTTGTGTGTCTCTTGAGTGCACGTATGCACACTTGTGTGTGTGTGTGTGTGTGTTATGCTATGTATATAAAATATCTTGGGTGAATATTTGGTGTTGAAATTAAATACATTTTGAAATTATTTTAGCTTTGATGTATTTATTTATGTTGGCAGTGCTTTTGTGCAGAATGCTAAGTGGAGAGTGAGATGCTGAACTGTTGGAACAGAAGCTATTTTGCATATTTATCTGTCATCTCTTTGGGCCCTGGGGAAGCCTGATGCTTCTGCCCCCTCAAAATCCCTGTTGGGCAATTTCAAAGGCTGTCTCTTGCCTTTATTCTCTCTCTTTTCTGTCTTGATCATTATTACATTGTGCAAGGGTTTAAGTGTGGATTTCTGAGAAAATCTATATAATAATTACATTTTCAATTATGTTTTCAAACTATTATTCTTTAAATAGATATTCATATTAATCTGCCTTATACATGTCACTGAAGTTAAAAAGAATCTCCCAATTGAGCTCTTTATTATTAGGGAAAACAACAACACAGATTTGATCACATTCATGGGCTGTTAAGGGTTATACTTGGAATGTTTGCTACTAAAATCTCTTCGGATGGTTGTTTTAACTCTTCTTTAGTGAGCTTTAGAAATACTTTCATTTACTTTAAGTTGGATTCTACTAAAATAGTATGAGGCAAAGGAGTGGAAAATAGAGAGTTGAGGTAAAACATTTCGTAGTAAAGATACTACTTAAACATTCAAAGAGTGCCATAATTCATCTCGTAATGAGTTCTAATATTGAGAAATACATCCAGATAGGCAGGTACTTTTGGTTGAATATGGTATGACCCTGTTGGACATAAACTAAAATGCAAGTGTGTAAAAAAGCAACAAAGCATATCTTTTCTACCTAATAGTATCAGATTTTTGAGATTATGAAGTTTGGAATGAAGAAGAAGGAAAAGGAGAGTAGAGAAAGATGGGGAGATGGCCTGGGCGTGGAGCTCCTGACAGTGACAGAGTGCAGGAAAAAGAATAGAGGATGGCACATGGAAAAATTCCCACTGAAGGGAATAGTCTATAATTTTGCAGTTATAATGATGATTGATGTTGAATAAAAAATTTTATTTAACTGAAATCTCTTTGGAAATTTACTTCATCTCAACTTCAGTCCACTCTAATTTAATGCAATTGTATTCTGATATCTATCAATGTTTTACAAAATCTGCCAAATCTATCTAGTCATAGATTTAATGGTACTTTGGGAAAAATGAAAGTGAAAGTTAGTAGTGAAACATAGGAGTTGGGTGATTGAAGGACTGAGGAAGCTCCGGTATAGATGAAATCAGGAAGAGTTTAAGGCCCTACAGTCAAATAGTTCCTACATTTAATCGAATTAGAGATGAAGATCCTTATTTAATGCTAAAAGCAGGACATTTTGGAAGGCTGCAGAATTGTGGAATATTTTAATCACTGATTCTCAGTAAAGAGTGGTTTTCCTTTCTGGGACATTTTTAAATATCTGGAGATGACATTTTATCATCAACTGAAGGCAGCAGATTTCCACCAACTCAGGGTGTTTTTGGCCTTTAATTGGTTTAAGGGGAGGGACACTGCTATACATCCTAATGACAGGAAAGTACCTTTGCCTACTCACAATAAAGGAATTGTTTTTTGGCCTAAAATGGAAACAGTGCTGACACTGAAGACCCCTGTTTAAATGTCCAGTCATATAGGAAATGTTGGTTCCTAGTTAAAGAGAACGTCTCCAATATGTTGGTTGCAGATATTAATACTGAAAATGTATGTGATTTTTATGTTATATTTACAATTTACTTTTCACAGTATGTAAACAAAACTTTATGAAATCACGTTACAATATTTTATTCAGAAACTTTACTGCAGTCAGATCATAGATTCTAACAGAAATACCTGAGTTACAGAGTTTTGTCCTAGTGAATCTAAACAAGAGAATACAGGTATTTTGATGCAATGCATTCCTACATACAGAAGTCAATTCAATGTGGTAGCTTTGTTGGTTGTACATACACATCATCTATAAGAAAGGACAGGTAAAGTTTGAAAGAAGAGCACATGTGAGCTCGATGAAGATGGGCATGCAACGCATGACACCCACTGTTCTAAAGAAGGTAGCTTGGTGCACAGCTGGATGGAGAAAAGAGACAAAAAGACACTAGCAAGGACAGCATGGAAGGTAGTCTGGTGACCTGTGACGAAGGTCCTGTTTATCAATAGAAATGAAGAGGAATCTAAAGCAATGTTAATTGGTGTTCAATCATGTTTCTTGAGTGAGGAAGAAAGTAAATTATTGGACCTGGAAGTAAACCAGGCATGATACAGTAAGAATAATTTGGAGTGACTCCAGTGTTTCTGAAGGTGTACAAATGGCTTTGTCCAGTCTGCAGCTGTAAAAAAACGAACGGGCATGAAGGATGTGGAAAACTCTTTTTCAGTATTGGAGATGCAGAGTTTAAGAAACCTGTGCAGCACATCCAGGTGGGCATGTATGAGTATTAATGTAGAAAGCTGTCTCAAGTTTCAGAGAGTTCCAGGCTCAAACTAGAGACTGGACAACATTTATGACAGGTGAGGAGAACTAGAAAGCCATTTTATTGATTTGCCAGCTCATCTAATAGAAAAATCAACTTACCCTGTTATGCATTGAGGAGTAATGACAAAGCAGTCAAAATAATCACTTTGGCTTAGTATTCTTCACATGATATAAATGGCATTGAATACAAACAAAAACTAGGTTCTTTCCTCCAAGCAGATGCCTCAGAAATGCAAACATTTGTTATGACAATGCTGCCTGTTATGGATTACAAACTGGTGGTCAACTTAGCAGCAGTTGAATTAATTCAGCTGGTGTTGAGTAAAAGATGCTCCACCTGAAGGAAGTTGCCAGCATTAATAGGGATGTGGAGAAGAAGAACCAGGCGTTGTGGGTTCTTCCAAGAGTTGCTGTTGGAGCCGCTGGTTCTCCTGGAGGTGCTTGTCATGCTGGCTTCTCCAACATGGATTCGGCCATTATCGTCGGAGGAGCTTGGGACCTCATCTGTGAGAGTGGCTGTGGTTCACATTGCAGGAGCCCTGCTCCTCACATTGTGCATCACTTCCTGGCTCCGGAGGGGAGGCTGTGTGCTGGAGAAGCTGGTCACGCTGGGCTTCCTGACCTGTGCTCA
>RJWM01045440.1:0-12796 GCA_004363535.1 Dasyprocta punctata | reverse complement strand
CCTTTTGATTTCATTAAGGAGTTTGAGGAGTAATGGTGTCAGATCTACCCTGAAGTTCTTACACAGTTAGTGCTGAATCTGCTGGGACCTGGCCTTTTATTAGTAATTTTTTGTTACTTCTTCAATTTCACTGCTTGTTATTGGATTATGCAGGGTTTTTATATCTTCTTGGTTCAGTTTTTGTAGTTTGTGTGTGTCTGAGAACCTATTTCTTCTGAGTTCTCCAGATTTTTTGGCATATAGGTTTGTGAAGTAGTTGCTAATCATCTTCTAGATTTTGCAGTATCCAGTGTGATTTCACCTTCTTCACTTGTAATTGCACTGATTTGTGTCTTTTCTTTCCTTTTTTGTAAAATTAGCTATGGGTTTGTATGTTTTGTTTATTCTTTCAATGAACTGGTTCTTTGATTCATTGAGTCTTTTCATTTTTTTTTAGTCTCAATTTTCTTAGTTTTTGCTCTTATATTTATAATTTACTTCCTAGTATTAGGCTTGGATTTGGAGTGTTTTCATTTTTCTAGGGCCTGAGGTTTATTATTAGATTATTTTTCTGATGTGGGCATTTACAACTTCTAACTTTCCCTGCACTGCTTTCATTGGGTCCCATAAGTTATGGTATATGTGCTGGCATTTTTGTTTGAATCTAGGAATTGGCTAATTTTTCCTTGATTTCTTTTTTGTACCACTCATTACTTAAGAGTTTGCTGTTTAATTTCTATGCATTTACATAATTTCTGTGGGTTTTTTTTTGGCCATCAATTTATAGTTTTCTTGGACTATGTTCTAATAGCATACATGGGATGATTTTGATTCTTTTGCATTCTTATAATCCTGCTTTATTGGCTAGCATGTGGTCTGTTTTGGAGAAAGTTCCTTGGGTTATGGAGAAGAATGTATCTTGTTCTACTTGAGTGGAACACTCTTTAGATAGCTATTAAATCCATTCATTGAAAGGTTTATTTCAACTTTGATATTTTTTCTTTTTTTTTTTTTTGTCTAGTTGATCTGTCTATTCATGATGGCAATACACTGAGTTCCAATACTATAATTATATTCATGTTTACCTGATCAGTAGGGTTTGTTTTATAAAGTTGTGTGTGCCAGTGTTTGGTGCATATATGTTTCTAATTGTTATCTCTTCCTGTTGAAATATTTTCTTGACCAATATATAGTGACCTTGGTTGGAAGTTCACTTTCTCTGTAAATAGAACAGCTTGTTCTGGGATTCAAGTTGCATGGACCATTGTTTTCCATCCTTTAAGTTTTAGTCTATGAATTTTTGGGGGGGTTAAATGTATTTATTGCACACAGCACATTGTTGAGTTTTGTTCTTATCCATTTTGCCAATCGATTGTGGAACTGAGAACATCCATCCTGAGAGTTATTCCCAAAAGGTTTTGAGTTATTTCTGTCAGGGCATTGGTTTCCTTTTGTTGATTCCCTTTTCTCCCCTTCTGGTTAACTGCTCATACTACCTGGTGTACTTGTTCTATTAGAACTTTTGGCATTGTTAGCTTCCTAGTCTCTTTGCAGGATAGCTTTTGGCATGCTGGTTTTGTGGTTGTTATGGACTAAAAACTGTTGGTCAACTTAACACCAGCTAAATTAAATTGGCCTGGTGCTGAGTGTAGATGGCCCACCTGAGAAAAGTTGCCAGCATAAATAGAGACATGGAGAAGAAGAGTGAGGCATTGTGGATTCTCCTAAATGTTGCTATTTCGAGGTTCTCCTGGAGGAGCTTGTCATGCTGGCTTCTCCAATATGAATTTGGTCTTTGTCATTGGAGGAACTCAGGACCTCATCAATGAGAGTGGCTGCGGTTCACCTTGGGGGAGCTCTGCTCCTCACATTGTGCATCGCTTCCTGGCTCCGGAGGGAGAAGATGTGTGCTGGAGAAGCTTGTCACACTGGGCTTCCTGACCTGTGCTCAACTGTTCTCATCGTCGGAGGAGCTCAGGACCTCAGTGCTGAGGATGGCTATGGTACTTTTCAGGGCAGCCCTGCTCCTTATTTTGAGTGTGATTTCTCGGCTCCAGTGTAGAACCCTCAGCCCACTGCACAGCTCCTTCACCCCGCTGGCGTAGACTTTCTAGCTTCCACCGCTGACCTTCCCAGCAGATCCGTAAGACAGACTGTCATGAGTCCTTGTCGCAGGCTCTAGATCTCCAGTTGGATTTGTGGGAGGCATTGTCATGGGCTCTGGGTCTTCAGCTGGACTCGTGTAGGACATTGCTGTGGATCCAGGCCCTTGGCTGAATATTGTGGGTCTTAGTGTTGTGGACAGATTTTCCTGCACTTTTTTTGTGTTTAACTCTGGGTGACCATCATAAGACAGTATTACAAATTCTGTGTCCTGTATGTAGTTGTTCTCCCTGTAACCCCTGACTACAACAGTATCTGGGGATATCATTAGGTGCTCTTTGTCATAAAAATACCTTATTTCTCCATCAGTTTTGAAAGATGGTTTTGTAGGGTAGATCAGTGTGAGCTGGACATTAGTTTCTTTAGGACTCAAAACCCTTTACTGCAAACTCTCCTGTGTGTTATGGTTTCTGTTGACATATCTGCAGTGCTAACTTTCAAAATCAGAACTATGAGTTCTCTGCATTTATTTTTTTTCTTTGGTTGACTTTGGTAGGGAGGGATCATGCCCAGCAGGCAGACAGAGACTTAGCCATCCTCGGTTCCTTCTGAACCAGGACGCGGGCTGTAGAAAGTACCTGATTCTTCGTGGTTGGGTCTTTCTTACATCTTAGAGGCCTCCTTGAATAATGTGCTAGTGGAGACCAAGGTCTACTCCAGCTCTCAGCTGTCCCAGATGTGGGGCACAGTCACCAACACGGAGGCACAGCTGGCAGAGATCCGGGCTGACCTGGAGCATAAGAACCAGGTGTACCACGTGCTGCTGGACATGTGGGCCAGGTTTCAGGGTGAGATCAACATGTACCAGGGGCTGCTGGAGAGGGAGGACTGCAGATAGGTGATGTAGGCCACTCTCGGCCGAGCCGCATACCTGACTGTCAGGCGATTTCTCAGAGGTAACCGAACGCAGAGGAGGGGATGGGCCTTCGAGGGCATCCCTGCCTGGTGACTCGCTTGCCAGCCCTGTGTTGGCAGAGTGTTCCTTGAATGACAGCCGGGGCCCTGAGCCAGGACTCGTGGACACAAAGTCACAGCTGACAGCGGAGGCAGAACTGTGGACAAGGATTCCCACGGTCTGTGTGTCCATGGCAGGCCTGTCCTTTATGCTGTTGGTTCTACCTTGTCCCTCTCTCATCTGGACATTTTCTGATTTCCTCGGTCTGCTCTTCCTCCCTTTCCCTGCAGACTTAGGAGCCCACCAAGTGGAGATTCAGTGTCCCCACCTCGGGGTGCAAATTGGCCACTGGATTCATTTTTCCTAAAAGTGGCCACTTGGTGATCTCTGTCACCTGGTCAAACCCTTCCAGGGGACCCTACTTATCCCCTGCTGTGTTTGTGGCTCTTCGGGTGGGTGGGTGCTCCAGAGCAGGGCCTCAGCATCTGTTTGCTGAGTTCATGGAACAGATGTCCCCGGAGGCTGCCGTCCAGCCTGGCCTGGTGTCCAGCTTCCTCTCCCCAGTCCCTTAGAGAACGCAGGGTTGACGGCCAGGCAGATGTGGGCTGATATTCAGGCCTCAGGCTTTCTTCCCAGTGTGAACTCACACAAGTTACTTAACCACACCAAACTTCCTTTCTTTTCTGATGGGATATTCATGGCTACTTTGCAGTGTGGCTGTAAGGATTAAAACGCACGATTATGTGTAAAATGCATGGTACAAAACTTGATGGCACATGGTAGATAGTCAAATATGGTAATGTGTATGTACTTTGAGTATGTGTGTGTGTGTGTGTGTGTGTGGAGAGAGAGAGAGAGAGAGAGAGAGAGAGAAAGAGTGAATTAAATGAAATGCTCAGGTAAAAATGATCAAGATGTGTATCTACCAATTCCCCACGAATGTAATAATTATGTATTAAAACATACACTGATAAACATTTATAAGAAAACTAAATGAAATGCTGGGTGTTCAGTGCCAAGCCTGACTCCTAGCACATAACAGACGGTAATAAGTATTACTTCAGGTGACCTCGATCTGCCCTCTGCAGGCCGTTTCCCCCAGGCTCAGCAAATAATGTGTGGGTGTCCTCTTCTGTCCCTCCCTTCTTCTCCCTTAGATCCTCTCACAAAACAAACCTTGCTGATAAGGAGTGAGCTAGGAAAACAAACACAGCTTCTCATCATCCTGAAGACCACACATGGGAACTGATTTTAAATGCAGTCATTCAGACACTGGCTGCTCTCTAACTCATCAGGTGTTGCTTTGTTCCCTGGTGTCTGCGTACACAGATGACAGGTGTCACCACGCCCGACTACCGCTATGACACAGGGTTCTGTCCTTTCTGTGTGGTCCTTGGTCCCACAGCAGCCACAGGGTCATGCAGGAGCTTGTTAAAAATTTAAATTCCTGGTCCTGACCCCAGAGTTCCCGGATCTGAAACTCCGGATTGGCAGTGTGCATTTTGGCGAGATGACTGGTGCAGGCGACAGCTTGAGAGCCGCTGGGGGAGATGTGTTGAGAATGCAAGAACGCAACTTCTGTAACACAGACAAGCTCAGACTTCAGTTGTTTAGGATTTAAAAATGTTTGGCTCTTCAGGCCTGTGTTCCTGTGTCATTCGAACTTGTGTCTCTGGGGTCCAGAGCTTGGGCAGCCTCCTGACTCTCCTTGAATCCACCATGTGCATATTTACTTTCGGGTGTTTTCTTGTGCTCAAATCATATCTGAGAAAACTCCCTCTCCCTCTTTGCTCAAATCTTCCCTACCTCTGTGTCCCAGACAGTCTCTTTGATACCTCACCGCCATCTGTAAGGGCCAGGACCTCTCCTTCCCCAGCTCTCCTGTGCTTAGCTGTTTGAGAGGCGTTAGTGTCCCCTATCTGTCATCGGACCCTTCACCCCGCCACAGTGCCCGCAGAGGGGTTTTGACATAGCAGAGCTCACGGACCTCAGCTATTTGGAGCCTTAAAAATGTCACCCACCTCTATACACAGAGTAGTTTCAGGGTTGTCTCCCTGACTGTGCCTGGGCCCCGTGGTGGCGAGGGCTTGTGATGCCTGCATGGTTGCTGAGAACCTCATAGCTCACAGGGTCCTGGGCAAGGAGCTTGGCAGGGCTGTCTACTGGCAGCCTCCTCAGCTAACCTCATCAGAAATTGTGCTCTAGGAACCCCAAGAATGTCCCCAAGAGTGACAGGAGCTGTGTAGACCATTTCAAGAGAACTCTCCCCAAGTTGGCAAGGAACTTAGAACGCTAAGTTAGCAAAGAATCAGGAATGAGAAATCTCACATTTGTTACAGAGAGCTGAGGGCCAAGTGGAAGTATGAATGAATTTGTCCTTATAGGGCCCGATGGGGAGAACTGGGAAATAAAGAGCAAACAGAACAGGTACTAAGTAAATGTTTATTGCACGAAAGAATCAATCAGTGATTGAAAGGAGAAATGAAAGCAACAGGCAGAAGAATCAGGAAGTAGTTTTTTTTTTTTTAATGTCTGCACCAAGGGACTTTCTAATGGTGCCCTATACTGCGAGCTCCTTACAGCACAGCTAGCTGCAGTTTCTCTCCAGATCCTAGGGTTGGGAACTGTGAGGCAAGGGGGCTGAGCTGGCCAGTGATGGCACGGGCTGTCCTGGAGACAGTAGACAGGGCCACGAGAGGGAGGGAAGTTTTCACAGGGGGTGATGCCGGCAGGTCACGGACTTGAGGACTTTGTGACTCTTTGGCTTGGAGATTCTGCTCTTAGGCAGCTAAACAACATGCCACTGCCTCAGAGGTTTCCTAAGGAATTCCTTCCTCCTAGGAATGGGGTCAACACAGCGTGTTTGTTAGCAAAGACTGGAAGCTGGCTAGCTGCCTTTTCCTAGGGTTTACAGAACAACTGGTCACTGAAGTTTAGAAAAAGAGCAGACTTTAAAGCTCCTGATGCTCTGAGTGTGCCTGAGGTATAAACAAATTTGAATTTTGCTTGTGAGTGTCCTATGTAATGGGTAATCCACGTGGGTGCTTTTCAAGGGCACAGAGAGACATTTCGAAAGTTGAAAGATCACGATTGCTGAGTGTGGGTGTTCTGTAAAGAATCTAAGAGAGGGTCAGTGGGAAGGCACAAAGCCAGGACAGGAGGGGCTGACCCTGGGCAGAGACCCACAAGGCACTTATCACCGCCCACCTTACTTAGCCTACCGGTGCCAAGGCAGGGCCAGAACTTCATCCTTTAGGAATCCTCAATTGCTCATTTGTACTTTTTTTCCCCCTACTTCTAATATTCTCATCTGTTTTCTTTTTTCTTTCTTTTTCCTTTTGGTACTGGGGATCAAACTCATGACCTTGCGCTTACCAGGCAAGGGTTTGAGCCACTGAGCTAAATCCCCGGCTCATCTATTTTGTAATTATAAAATCAGTTTGATATATCACATTTTTATTTTGATTCAGTCCAAAGCACTCTTTAAATTTCTCATAGGATTTCCTCCTTGACCCAGGAGTTACTGGAAAGTGTTTTAGTTATTCAAGGACCAAATGGGCTTAAAATTTAGATTTTGTCTTTCTAATATCTGTAAAAGAAACTTCCAACTCTTTTCTGTTCCTTTATCTCAAAAGGAACTTGGCTGCTTATCATTTATTTTCCCTCCTATATGAAGAAAGCCAGTTTCTGGGGCAGAGCCGCTCTTTGAACCACCTTTAGCTGACTCTGTTGTGGTAGAGCTGGCACCCAGGGCTCCCCACAGCCTGGACGAACTCTCCAGAGCTCCCGGGTGTCTTCACTGTGAGCACCAACACGGTTGGACCATTTCCATTTCCCAAACATGTTTTTGTTTATTTTGTTTTCTATGAGAGATGTTCTTCTCCACAACCCTTCACAGGAAAGCATCACTTAACACAGTTTTAAAAAAATCCCCTCCCCCATGAAGTCTTTTTCTGGTCTCTTGATGTGCTGCCTTCCACCTTGACATCTTCACTCTCTCCATCTTTTTTTTTTTTTTTTGTGGCACCAGGGATCAAACTTACAACCTCGCATCTGCCAGACAGGAGCTTAAACCACTGAACCAAACTCCCAGCCCTAGTTTTTTGAGGCAGGGTCGCACTATGTAGCACAGGCCGGCCTTGCGCTCGCGTTGTAGCCCAAGCCGGCCTCAAACTCACAATGCTCCTCCTACCTCAGCCTCCCGAGTGCTGGGATTAAAGGCGTGCGCCACCACGCCCGGCTCTCCCTCTTTTTAAGCACTCCCTTGTGGTGTAGCGCATTGGTTCAGCACTTGCTTAGCACGGGCAAGTCCTTGTGTTCAGTCCCCTGCGACTCCCATGCCTTTTTTATTCCCTCTATAACATCAAAGTCATTTATCTTCTCCCTCAGATTAGGATTAAAATCGAATCCCCTCCCCACAAGCAGGCCTTTGTCAGTGTTTCTCTAACACTGGGCACTCCATGTATACCTACTGCAACATGTAATCATGACTCCTTCCCTTTCTGCAACTTGTCTGATTGATATTTTAGACTTTGCCATCATGGGAATATTTTTTTTGAAAAAATTGAATTTGCTTTTTTTTTTTTTAAAGAATATTCCTTTCATGACAAAGTCTAATGACCATACTTCCAAGTTGATATGCAGATTTAATGCAATCCCAATCAAAATATCAATAGCATTCTTCACAGAACTAGAGAAAAAAAAATCCTAAAATTGCTATGAAATTCTCCCCTGGCCAGCCCTGTGCCCACAGATTCCATGCCCTGACAGCAGTCACCTGCTGACTTTAAGTCTGCTCTGGACTTTGTTTCTTCTCGGCAAAGGGCAGCAGAGGGGCGAACCAACCAGCTGACCCGACTGACCTGATCATGAATGAGGCTGGTCCCGTGGGAGAGAATGTAAACCCAGAGAGTGTGCAGCTCCAGGGAGAAATAATGAATTGGACCAGCAGGACTGACTCCAAGGAAAGCCCATGGCTATTGTAAACTACAAATACAGCATGAGGTTCTGTTCCAAAAGTGACTTCTTCACAGTAGGCTACAGTTGAAGAAGAAGCCCAGTGCAATGCCTGCCATATTGCTAGAGGGTGTTTACTTTGATGCCATTTTGGGAAGACGTTTACGGAGCCCCAGGACAGCTCCACTTCAGGGTTTCCTGTATTACCCTCCCACAGTTCTGGGTGAGGGACAGTCATGGAAGACAGATGTGGAGAGGGTTAGACGTAGACACGCTGAGAAGTTTAATGTCAAGCCAGAAAGGACATACACTCCAGGTTCCGTGGTGAGAAACTCGGAATGGTGAATGTGGTTTTCCAAGGCAGTTAGATCTGAAAGTTCTAGCACTACGTCCAGTAGTCTGCTCGAAACCCTGGACTACTGCCTAGATCCAGCAGAGGCCAGTGGACTAATTGCTTTCCCCATCTTTCAACATGAGTAAAGATATAGCTTGAGTTGGATGGTCGCCACATTCTGAGGTGTATGGACAGGGGCCTCTGGAGCTATAAACCCAGACGTTACAAAGTTACACAGAAAAAACAGTGGTCTGCTGGATTCCAAGACTGCAGATCCTGGGAAAAAACCCACTCAAAGACAGAGGAGTTATTTTGGGTTCAGTTTTTTTTTTTTCTTTATTGGTTTTTTGGGGTCTGAATTTTTCTTATTTTTTTTCTTTTCTCCTTTTAATTCTTCTATTTTAAAATGTTCTGTTTTCTTCTTCTTTTTCTCATTTTTTATTTTCTGTTACTTTTATTTACACTATTAATTTCCTTTGACTCCTCACTAGGATTCTTTGTTGACTTTTTCCTCCTTTTCAACTTTTATTGACTCATTTTTCAAATTTCACTTTCATCATTCTCTGGTTCTCCATTCTCCTCTGTCATTACTAGTGTAAACATTAAACTTCATGAATCTTTAGTTAGTTAACTCTATGCTATTGCTGTACATGGATTTCTATTGTGTTTCCAGTGGTGGTTTTATGTTTAGTAGGGATGTACTGTATGTCAATATTTGGTTTGCCTTAGTGTTTATATTATAATGATAGGTCCCTTTTCTATGGTTAAGGGTGGTACATTACTGGTTCTTAAAGCATGTCAATATTCAGTTTATCTTTGACACTGTTACTATTGCAGATTTTATTGCTATTGTGAAAGGGGCACAGTTATTACTGTTAGCTGGTTTTCTCTGTATGCCACCATTTGGATTGCCTTTGTGTCACTAACAATACAGTGGCCTATTCCAAGAGAACTGGTTGCCTGTCCAAATATGCTATAACTCCCTCTGCTAAGTAAACAGAAGTGGTCAGATCTCAGGACAGAAGTGAAGGCCTATTCTTAGCCATACCCACAGTGTGTCACTGAAAAGCAGACATTTAGTAAAGAGGTCTCTATGCTAGCAACAAAGTCTTCCACTGTAAACAACCCATAAACCTCACCCCAAAGTGCAACAAAACAAAAATAACAGAAACATGAGAAGACAAGGCTTCAAAATACCTCCAAAAACTTCCCACTGTCCCAACACTGACTCAGAGGGGTATTGAGGAGGAGGAAATCAAAAGCCATGTAACCAAATTATTTGAAAGGATAACAGAGAAGATAAAAAAGCAGACCAGTAAGGTCAATATAGCTAAACAGATAATGGACTTTAAATGATCAGTGACTTTACAGAAGGCGCTAATTAATAGATAGCTGAGGTAAACAAAGTGATATGAAACATGAATTACTGTCCATGAAAAGCTATCAAACAGTCATTCAGGAAACTAAAAATTCTACTGAAAGTACGGGCAGCAGAAGCTACCAGCATGAAGACAGAACGTCAGAACTAGAAGATAGGGCTTCCATCAGAGACCAGTTATTCCGAGATACCCTCAGAAACAACAAGAGAATGTGAAAAATAGATCCAACAGCTACAAGAATACACAAAGAAGACTTATCTAAGATGAACAAGAATTGGTAGAAAACTAGCAGACAATACAAATGGTATTAAATAATAGCAGAAAAATTTCCAAATTTGGGGAAAGAATTTACCACACGGCTATGTGAAGAATACAGAGCTGCAGATAACCATGATTAGAAAAGAACGTCTCTGTGACGCATCACAGCCGCATTTCCAGATGTCCAACCCAAGTGCCAAATTTTAAAAGCTATTAGAAGAAAAATGACAATTAACTTATAAAGGAAAGCCTGTTAGAATCCTAGTAGACATCTTAACACAAATGTTAAAGATCAGAAAAGCTTGCAGTGAAGTGTTTCAAGTCTTGAAAGAAAATATCTTCTAACCCAGACTGATATAACCTACAAAACTGTCTTTAAAAATGGATGTAGAGATAAGGTCTTTCCATGTGAAGAGCATTAAGAAATACACAGTCTTCAAACCAGCACTCCAAAAAATTCCAGGGATATCCACCAAAGAGACGATGCAGCTAACAGTGCCAAAAAGTTTAACAGAATGAAGGCAGCAGGGAGGTTTAGCATTTAATTAGAAGAGCAAAAAAGAAAAGAAAAGAAAAAAAGAAGGGATCAACAACAAGAAAACAGTGCAATGCCAGGAATAAGTCCACAGCTCTCAGTAATAATTCCCAGTGGGAATGGACTCGATTCTCCAATCAAAAGATACAGATTGGCAAAATGGATCAAGAAACCAAGTCCAGTGGTGTGCTGTACACAAGAAACATAGTTAATAGCACCCCTGCCAAATCCATAGACTGAAAATCAAGGATGGAAAACAATATTCCACACAATGAGAACCAGAAAACAAGCAGCAGAAGCTAACCTATTTACAGACAAGGTGGACTTCAAGCCAAAACTGGCCCGAAGATACCAATAAAATCTGACTGAAGAAAAAAAAAACCTGATCAGAAGAGGCCAAGAATGTCACCTCCTAGTGGTTAAGGGAACAACTCAATGGGAAGAGATAATAATTATAAACATATAGGCACTGAACACTGGCACACCCAACTTTATAAAACAAAGATTAGTGTAGCTGGGCATGGTGGCACACACCTTGAATCCCAGCACTCAGAGGCTGAGGCAGGAGGATCATTGTGAGTTCAAGACCAGCCTGTGCTACAAAGTGAGTTCAAGGCCAGCCTGAACTGCATAGTGAGAACCTCTCTCAAAAAATAGGGCCGGGGATTTAGTTCAGTGGTGTAAGTGCCTGCCTGGCAGGCGTGAGGTTGTGAGTTCGATCCCCAGTGCCAAAAAACCCCCCAAAAAACCAAGAAAACAAACAAAAAACAAGGACTAGTGGACATAAAAGATCAGATAAACATCAACACAATTGTAGCAGAGCACCTCCATACCCAATGGTCACAAATATAGAGATCAATGAGACAAAAAAATCGACGAATAACTATGAGTTGAACCAAAGTTTTGGACAAATGGACTTAATAAACATCTGTAGAGTGTTTCATCCAATAACAGAACACACATTCTTCCCAGTAGCACACGGAGCTTTCTCCTAGGTAGACCACATACTGGCCAATAAAGCATACCTAAGAAAACGCTAAATAATTGAAATTATCCCATGCAGTTTATCAGATGATAGCACAAGGAAAGTAGAAATGAATGGCATAAGAAACCAGAGAAATTATAGAAACACAAGAAATTAAAGAATGCTCTCTTGAGTAATCAGTGTGTCACAGAAGATATCAAGGAAGAGATTTGTTTCCACAATCAAACTATAATGTCAGTATAACATATCAGAACTTATGGGATATAATAAAAACAGTCCTAAGAGGGAAGTTTATTGCTGTGAATGCCCACATCAAAAAATAGAGTGAACCCTAAAAACAGAAAACAAAAAACTTTATGATATATCTCAAGGTCTTAGAAAAGGATATCCAAATGCAAAGATAGTACAAGGAAGGAAGTTCATAAATATCAGGGTAAAAATTAATGAAAGTGAGACTAAAAGTACAAAGAGTCAATGAATCAAAATGTTACAGGCAACTGAGTTAGTTAGGAATATTATAGGCAGTCAGACAGGGCTAGGCCTTCAAAGGAACCAGTACAGAGGACCAGATGTCTTGTGACCTTGGAAGAGACACACACCTCTTGCTGTGGGCCAGATCTCAACACAGAAGGTAAAACAAATACAACCACACCCTAAGTATAAATGTTAGGGATTAGGTATGAATCATTTTGAGAAGCTAGGGATTACCATGCCAATCCCCTACAGAAAGTCGCTGATCCGTAAGAATGCTCGCTTACTACGTGACTCGCTTCCCTATTTGTCCCTGATTTGGTCAATTTTACCTAAACAATTAGTCTTATTGGTTATCCACAGTTCTGTCCCACCTCAAACCTGTCTGCCTTGCAAGTTCCCAGTTTTCCTATCATGACTTTACTCTATAAAAGTCACTAAAAAAGACAGAGTCTTTGGCAATCCACTTGGGACCCCTTCTGTCTCTCTCTCAGACAGAAGCTTTGTTTCTCTCAATAAATATTTCTGTTCTTAACCTCCATTGTTCCTAATTCATTCTTCGATTTTAGAGAACATGAACTTATACTGGAAATATAGTAGGTCGGGAGTTTTGTTCCCCTATGTCAAAAAAGCTCATTCTTTGAAAGAGTAAACAAAATGGACAAACCTTTAGCTAATTTTACAAAAAAGGAAAGAGGAGACCAAATCAATGCAATTACACATGCTAAAGATGAAATCACGACAGACTGCAAAATTCAAAGATGATTAGCAACTACTTTACAAACCTATATGCCAGAAAACCAAAGACCTCAGAAGAAATGGATTCCTAGATAAGCACGAA
>RJWM01045439.1:0-12790 GCA_004363535.1 Dasyprocta punctata | reverse complement strand
CCGGAGTGGCACACCCACCTATCATGCCTTGATCTTTTTGCTGGTATTTATAATGGAGAGCCTGAGTCTAGGCCAGAATTGCAGAAGACTGGCCAATATCATAACCCAATTTAGTAGAAATACTGTGTTGAGCTCACATAGTACTTTTTAAAAACTGAAGCCACATTTAAAAACCATGAGATAAGATGAACTTGTGGTTTAATCTACCTACAGTGTCAAAACACAAATATTCAGGGAGGTCACTTAGAGAAGGCGTGTGTTATTTGGGTTTCCACAGCCTGCACCACTCCCTGTTGTCTCTTCCAGCCGGTTTCATTCACGTTGACTTGTTGCCTTCCTAGCCGCTGTAGGCATCTGAGTTTGAGAACCCTGTCTTGCCTGATCCTGAATATTCTTTTGACTTCTGCTATCCTATGACTCCATATCCTACCGAATGATCTTTCCCTGCACAAGGGTTAATCATCAGCCACTTCTTATGTAAATCAGAACAGAAATGTCTCGCTTGGGCAATTCCTATGAAATACTGGTCTGGTGCTATTCTTTACTACCTCTGTATCCTGTGTCTGCCTGCTCGGCATTTGTCTGCTAGCAGAAAGCCCCTCCTCCCTTTTCTTTCTTTCTTTCTTTCTTTCTTTTTTTTTTTATCCCTGACTAAAGTTCTTTGAGACCAGCAGCAGCTGTGGCTTTCTAGGAAATTCAGGCAGACCTGCTAGATGAGTGTGGAATGGGTGCACCCAGGCCAGGCCCTAATCTGGGCCATTTGGATCCTTGTAGCTGTCACCATGGGTGAGATATCCAGTGGGAGAGGTGGGGGGAGAATTTTCCAGTGGTGGAAATGACCACTGTCATTGAGATTTCTGGGCCAGAGTCTCCTTCTTGGGTGTGGGTAGAGCTTGGGTTACTCCTTGAAAGGAGAGGCCCAACCTGGGTAATGGGGAGGGTTATGGAAGATAGCCTGAGCTTCTGTAGTTTTGGCTGTGGAAACAGGACTTTCACCAGGGAAATAACAACTGAACAGGTAGTGCCAAGACATCTGGGTCCTGCTAGATATACTGCTGGCCAATTTCTTCTCAAGGTTTCATATTTCATGTGGAAATTGGGATGTTAGCATGCCCAGTCTCCCCAGATGCTATCTTCAAACCAGTGGAAATGGATGAATTGATTTCAGGTGACAACTGCGTAAGAATTTTTATGTTTTCTTTCAAACACATTAATTTTCCTGCATGTCTATCTTACTCATCAAAACCACAGATTTATAGATGCTATTGCTTAGGATTCCTCTAGGTTAAACTTGAAAGGTTTATTTAATTTCCAGAAAAATAAACAGCTGGTAACTGTGCAGACACGCCAACAGAATAGCTGGCAGATATGGAAATGACAAAAGTGAGGGAAATGGAGGGCAGATGATTTGGTAGAGTCCTCGCATTGACAGAGCCCAGCTGTGTCAGTATCACACAAAGGGGAAGCTTCACTGTAGCAGATGGGAGACCTCTCTGTATTCCCAGGTGGTGGTGGGCTCCTAGCAGCAGCTGTCTGTGCTCTGGTGATGATGACTTCTAAGGTAATCTTGAAGGAAGTGGAGGGCATGGATTCAAGGAGAATGGATCTAACTACTACTGTTGTATGCCTGAGGGTGCAGAAAGAACAGTGCCAAGGGGAGCTCTTGTTGGGTCAGTTCCCTGACTCTTGGCAGCCAGCTCCTCATTCCTCACATATGTTTCCTCAGAGCCTGTGACGGAAGTACCACGAAGGAACACCAGGCTGGGATGGGTCCAGGGGAAGCAAGTCACAGTGCTGGGAAGTTCCACACCTGTGAATGTGTTCCTTGGAATCCCCTTTGCCACGCCCCCTCTGGGACACCTGAGATTTGCAAACCCAGAGCCAGCAATGCCCTGGAATGACTTGCGAGAGGCTACTTCCTACCCTACGTTGTAAGTCCAGGCTTGGTTTGATGGGTGGCCTGTGACTCTGGGAGTTGGGGATAAAAAAAATTACGGAATGGGAACAAAGAGCCCAAGAGCAAAGGAGAATAAGAGTGGACATCAAAGAGAAGGAAGGGCTGGGAAAGCCATGGATCTAGGGGTGTATTTTAGTATCTCGGGGCTCCCAAACTGACTGATCACTAGAATTGTGGGAAGCATCATTAAAAATGTATGTATTCTCTGGTCTCTCTTCTGAACTTCCTGAATTCGAGTTTCCTGAAACTCAGGCTTACGATATGCCCAGGAATCTTGATGATCTGAAAGCCCTCTGGGAACTCTGAACACTAGCCAGATTTAGAAAGTGCTACGAAGTTTCCTGAATCTTTTGGTTGAAAGGGACTGTCCTGGTGTTCTGTGTGACCTCTCACTCATGGCCAGCCTCTACAGTCAGACTGGGGTAGGGCTTTAGCGAAGAACCATATTAAGCATCTCTTAGTTTTCATGGTCAAAACTGCTCAGTGCAGTTTCTGGCTCACAGTGGGAATGCCATAGATACCTGTGGAATGATCAGATGAATGTCTTCGTGACACAGGGCACCTAAGAAGTAAGGAACTCCTAGTCACTGCAGATTTCCAAACTTGAGTGGGTAATAAGTTGTCAGGTTAATTATGGAGAAATGAGATGAGGTTTCTGGATGGGCATCTGGACTTTAAAATCGCCCCAAATCAGAAGATTTTATGAAGTCCTTAGGTTGGGCCACATTGGTTCCTGGCATTAGGGTCCTGGGGCAAAGTGATAGTTTAGTGCTAGGATGCTCCATGATGACTTCATGTGGTCCAGGGACTGATGACATGGAGACAAAGCTTGTTTGCTGTTTCACTCATTCATTCACTCAACTAATCATTAAGAAGCAATTAAATAATTTGCTCTCTGCTACCCTGGGGAGTGAGTGGATTACAGATGTCTTCTGACTCATAAGGTTATATCCTAGCAAGTCCATGTTAAGTTGAAAGTGCATTTACTACGCCTAACCTACAGAACATTACAGCTTAGCCATACAGTGCTCTGTAAAATGTTTGTTGTTTCTCTTTGTGATCTTGTGGCTGATTGGGATCTGTGGTTCACTGCTGCTGCTAAGTTTCTTAAGGGTATCAGCCTGCATGAAGCTACCTGGGAAAAGATTAAAATTTAAAACATGAAGTGTGTTTCTGTCCAATGCTTATTGCTTTTGTACCATTGTAGAGGTGAAAAATCATAATTTGGGACTGTAGTCATAGCTTCCCTAAGGGAGCATGTAGACTGGTGTTGGTGGTGAGATAAAAGTAGTAACTGAGTCAAAATATAAGGGGACAAGGAAACCATAGTGGGTCAGAAAAGGTGAGGAAACAAAGAGAACCCCCTCCAGCAGCTGCTTAGCTTTGAGGAAAGGTCAGAGATGACTTTGCAGAAAACAGTGAAGCCTAAACTTGTGATAAGCCATATTCAAAAAGGGATAGATGGCAGCTATGGTTTCCCATTGTCCACACTGTACACTCCTCTATTAAGAAACATTAATTGATTATTTAGTATGGTAGGAATACCTATGTATACAATCTCAGCCTCACTGTATGTCAAACTTTGGGCTAGGAGCTGTGCAGTACAGCCATAACTAATACAGAGGCCTAGGCTTCTAGCTGCTGACAGTTAAGTTGGGTAAGATGATAACAATCACATAGCAGCCTAGGACAAAACACACATCCTATAGATCTGTGCAAATAAGAGCTATGGTCCAACTTAGAAGAATCTTAGAAGACTTCTTGGAAGAGGTGGCACTTGGAATGAATCCAAAAGAAAGGAAGAAACATGAGGCAGAAGATACGGAAAATGGCAGTTTAGGCAGAGAGAGTTTTAGCATCACCTGAATGTAGGAGTGTATGTCAGTAGGTTCCTGGTAAGGAGGACTGGAAATATACCTTTGCTCCTTTGGGGGCAGAGGAGGTAACTGCAAGTATGAAATTTTTGATAATCAACTCAGTGTCCTGCCCTCCACAATTTGGGGAATGGTTGAGTCAGCTTGAGTCTTTATGCATGTCTCTACTGTGGTGGTGAGTGTAGGCATAGCAGTGTGCTGGGGTTAACGATGCAGTTATCCTGTACAATGTGCTTTCCTACCTGGGCACCAGATCAAAGAGAATAATGGTCTGCATGTGCATGTGATTGCTTTGAAAACCATGAGGGTTGGGTATGATCAGACCATGTGTGTCTCCTGCTCAGAAAGGATGCTCAGTCCTCACTGCTAGCTCAAATCCTGGGCCCTGCTATGCAGATTTGCTGATTATAATCCTGGGGTCTTGTTTTTCTCTCACTTTCTTCTAGATGTTTCCAGAACTTGGAGTGGATGTTAGTAAATCAACGCATTCTCAAGGTGCATTACCCTAAACTTGAAGTGTCGGAAGACTGCCTGTATCTTAACATCTATGCGCCAGCTCATGCCGACGTGGGCTCCAATCTTCCTGTAAGGCTGCCTGCTGCACTTGGGGCTCCAGCTAGCATGCCATTGGCTTGGGATCCGCGCGGGTGGTTAGGTGTCTGAAATCAGACCTAGCCTCTATTGGATAAAGTAGAAATGTAACTGCATCAATAACTTCTTTTTAAAAAATCATTATAATGGGTGATTCACTTTGTTATCTTTTCTGATTGACTCTTTATTGGCAGTGACTTGACCTTTGCTTTTTATTTAATTTTGTCTTTCCTTTCTGGTGAATACTGAATGCTCTGTCAACTTTCAGGAAAGACCTGACTTAATAGGATCCTGATTTCTTTTTCTTTGTTTTTTAAATTTGAGAACTCTTTTCAAGAGGACAATTCCATCCTCCAACTTTGCTGTTTGTAACTGAAACAGGTACTAATGTTAAGTATCTCATCTAAGGATGTGAAAGATCCCTGGAGAAGTGAGTGGGGGAGAGCCTGGTTCTACTGTTTGTTTTTATAGCCACACCTACCCAGTGTCTTCTTCCTCCTGTGTTTTGTTGTAACATAGCAGCACCATCTATGGGATGCTTATTGCATGTTAAGCACAGTATGTTACATCATTTATCTCTCAGAGTAACCCAGTGTATAAGGATGGCCAAACCCATTCCACAGAGGAAGAGGCCTGGGGCCTGCACAGGGACTTGCTCCATGTTGCACAAACAGTAGCTACTGGATCCTGGTGCCAAAGCCAATGCTTTGTCCAGCTCTCATGTTTCCTCCATGCTTTTCTTCTATTTTCCTGTACCAAGGGTTATAGTCTATAATATGAGCTTCAGAGAATGGAAAATACTGACTACTATTGTTATTATTACTTAGTAGTGCATGTTTATAGTACTACAATAATGTTTGTTTTGGGGAATTGGTACCTGCATATAATGCATCTTGCTCACTTTCAATCTTTTTACTTTCCTCTCCCTTTCCTCCCCTCCATCCCTTTCCCATCTGCAAGAGTCTATCTTCTAGTTCCCTAGCTTATCTCCTTTAATTAATTAATTTATATCCTAGGTCTCTCATATGAGAGAAAACATGATATTTAACTAATAACTTTCCATTGTGTATATATATCATGTATTGTTTGTCCATTTGTCTGTTGATGGGTATTTAGGTTATTTCCAGAGCATAGCTATTGTGAATTGCTCTACTGTAAACATGAGCATGTATGTAGCATTATAATATGCTATTTTTACTTCTTTTGAGAATATAACCAGGAGAGATAGGTGGGTCAAATGGTATTTCTACTTTTGGTTTTTTAAGGCCTCTCCATACTGATATCCATAGTGCTTTTACTAGTTTACATCCCCACCAACAACGTAAAAGGGTTCCTTTTCCCCTGCATTCTTGCCAGTATTTGTTGTTCTTTGTGTTCTTTATGACATCCATTCTGACTGAGGTAAGGTAGAATCTCAAAGTTGTTTTGATTTGTATTTCCCTAATGACTAAAGATGTTGAACATTTTTTCATATACTTATTGGCCATTTGTACTTCTTTTGAGACGTATCTATTTAGTTCATTTGTCCATTTTTGATTGGGTAGTTTGTATTTTGGGGGTCTAATTTTTTGATTCATTTTATATTCTAGATATAGGTGTTTTATCAAAATAGCTAGCAAATTTTTTCTCTCATTTTGTAAGCCATCTCTTCTGATGATTATTTCCTTCACTCTGTAGAAGCTTTTTAATTTGAAGTATTGCTATTTATTGACTTGATATTATTCCTGTGCTATTGGAGTTCTAGTTAGGAAGTCTTTGTGCCTATGGGTTTCAGATGTTTTCCCTATGCTGCCTTCCATCAGTTTCAAGGTTTCTACTTGACACGTAGGTAGGTCTTTGATCCATTTTGATTTGATTTTAGTACTGGACGAGAGAGATCTAATTTCAGTGTTCTGTTAGTGCATAGCCAGTTTTCCTAGGACCATTTTTAGAAAGGTTATGTTTTTTCCAGCATCTTTTTGGCCCCTTTGTCAAAAACCAGATGGCTGGATGTACACACAGTGGTTTCTGTGTTTTTTATTCTATTCCATTGGTCTACATATCTGCTTTTCTATTTCCAAGTGTGAGTGTGTGTGTGTGCGTGCGTGTGTGTGTGTGTGTGTGGTGTTACTGGGAACTGAAGTGAGGCCAGAGCCTTTGCACTGAGCTATCTCCCCAGCTCCCTTACTCTTTTAAAATTGAAACAGTATCTCCTTAAATTGTTAAGTTGCCCAGTTTGGGCTAAAATTTGTGTTCCTCCTGCTTCAGCTTTCTAGAGTGCAAGATTACAGCCATGGACCATCATGTCCAATTTACATGCCTGCTTTTGTGCCAGTAGAATGCTGTTTGTGGAGCATAACTTCCAATCTGGTATTGTGATGCCTCTGACTTTACCCTTTTTACCCAGGATTGCTCAGGTTACTGTGGGTCTTTTCTGATTCCATATGAATTCAGAATATTTTTTCTAGTTTTGTGAAGAATGTTTTCTGCATTTTAATAGGGACTGCATTAAATTTATAGATCTCTTTATTGGTAATATTGCCATTTGCATAACATTATCTCTTCCTATCCAAGAACAAGGGTTGCTTTTTCATTTTCTAATGTCCTCCTCATTTTTTTCTAGGGTTCTTTGATTCTCATTGTATAGGTCTTTCACCTTGGTTAGGTTGACATCTGGGTATTTGGTTTTTTGGAAGCTATTGTGAATGGAAATATTTTCCTTATTCTTTTCTTGGTGAGTTCATTATTAGTATATAAGAAAGTTACTGGATTTTGTGTGTTGATTTTTTATTATTGAATATGTAAATAATGATAATACTATTTGAAGAATATTTTGTTTCCTGGTCTTGATTTTTTTAATCAAAGTAAGGTTTTTGTATGTTGCTTTCCCTTTAATCTCTCCTCTCTTCCCTCTGATGGCAGAAAAAAAGCCTTAACATCTTAAGTTCAAACATCTTAAGTTGCTTTTGCTCTTATTCTTCGCTTATAATGATTTTTAATCTTCCTTGGTGTCACAGACCCAGTGAGATTTAGTTAATGCTTTCTGACTACTTGTAGTGAGCCAGCAAAGTTTTATCTGCATCAGATGCAGAATCTTGTTTAGACCTCATGATAACTTCCTAAGTGAGATAGTTTCATTCTTTATAACTTACAGATGAGAAAAATGGAGAGGTTGAATAGTCTGTTCAACGTCACAGCTAGTCAGTTCAAAAACTGGGAACCAAACCCAGCTATCTAGATGCCTGTATGCTTAACCTTGGGCCTTTTATAAAAGACAATATACTTGATCCTACTTAGAAAGGAAAGTGAGAAATGTGCATTTCCTTAAGAAAAACTATCCAGCATGCATGGGGAGGCAATATGGGCGCCTGGTGTGCTGACTAGTATATTCTGCTCTCCTTCTCAGGTCATGGTGTGGTTTCCAGGGGGTGGCTTTGAGAATGGCTCAGCCTCCATCTTTGATGGGTCTGCCCTGGCTGCCTATGAGGACGTGTTGATCGTGACCACTCAGTACCGGCTAGGAATATTTGGCTTCTTCAAGTGAGTATCTCCAGGTGACTAATGTTTCAGACTCCCAGGGGCTGTCAGCAGGTGTGGGCAGTGTCGAGAAACTTAAAGAGGAAGGACCCGTCAGTGACATTGAACAAAATTACCCCTAATATTTTAGGTAATTTTAGTAGCTAACAGATACATTCCAACTCTTCTTTTGTGTGTGTGCCAGGGATCGAACTCACAATCTTGCGCCTGCCAGGCAGGCACTTAAGCCACTGAGCTAAATCCCAACTCTTAATGCCTAAAAACTATTAAAATTCTCTTTCTCACCTTAGTAAAGTCCAAGCGAATATCCCTAATTGACAGGGTATACACGGACAATCAGGAACCTGGATTCCTTCCATGTCTTGGTTCTGACGTAGATTCACTAGAGTTGCACACCTGCATTTAGCCAGCAGATGGCGGAAGAGCACGGAGGATCAGCCCTGAGAACGTTTTCCTGGGTCAGCCTGAAGGTGGCGCTCATCACTCCTGTTTGCACACCACCGGGCAGAACTCAAATCACATGAACAAATCTAACTGCAAGGTTACAGGGAAATGTAGCCCAGAGCTGTACCTTGGAAGATAAAGGAACAGATTGTGTGAGTAGCTGGCTCCTCAAATGCTCCCTGAGAATAATACCTCCATGGCACTGTATCCCCCTCTCCCTCAGTATTACATACCTTGTACTGGGTACTTGTTGAGAACCAGCCTGATACTTGCACTTGTCATGTTATTCCATTCACCCTCTGATACTACAAGAATAGTCTGTTGTTACTCCAGTTTTACAGCTGGAAAATGGAAGCATCTCTATGCCTCTGCTAACTGGGAAATTATACAACTTCCCAGATGAGTCTCTTGACCACCTCTATTATCCTGCCTAGAGCATGGCAGTGTAAATACAAGCTACAATGTCAGCAACAGAGGAGCAGTGAGAGTTGGGGCCCTGATTCTGTCTGGAGGCTGCTGTCACATGCTGTGGAGATGGCAAGAGGGATTCACATTCTTCTCCTGCTGTCACATGCTGTGGAGATGGCAGGAGGGATTCACATAGACATTCTTCTCGTGGGCCAGTGGGGCAGACAGTGCAGAGAGGCATACACATCCATGACAACTGGAATAACAGGATTAATTCTCCAGGAGTGAGAGGAAAAGGAGTGTGGAAAAGAGGAGGCAGCTGCCAGGGACCCAGAGCTTCCTGAGAGAAGTGGCACTCTAGTTGTGCCTTAAAGATGTGGTTGAGTTTGGGAGAGAGTATGCTTAGCAAAAGGTGCTAACTAAACCAAGGCTGGAAAGTTGGGAGGGTTATAGCAATAATGGGGCTACAGAAATATTTGCGAAGAATGCTTTGGGCCTGTAGCAATGGGAGGTGGATCTTGGACTGCTGTGAAATCAGGGCAGGCTGGCAGGTGCTCTGACCTGGGCAGTTATACTTTTAGGTGCTTTGTACATTAAAATTTTCAATAAGATTCTTTTGGCACAAAGGAATTTGGTTTCCAAAAATTGATTATATTATCTTGGCTTAATCATAGGTGAGGATGTAGTAGGAGGTAGATATGAAAGACAGGGGAAGGCTTGATTGGGCAAGTCCTTGAATACCAGATCATTCATGGTATTTGGACTTTATTCTCTAAAGACTGAGGCAGCCAGGAGAACCCTGCTCAGAGCAATGTGCCAGAAACCTTACCCCACAGCAGAAAGGAGACTGGATATAGTGACCAGCTGCAGATGGGGAGCTATTTAGAAGGATGCTGTCCAAACTCGATGCAGGCCATAAGGAGTTTGATTCATGAAAACAATTGCTAACATGTTTATAACACTTGTGTGTTTGGCACCTAAAAACCATGTGTAATTCCCACTTTCAACTTGAAGATATTGAGGTCAGCTTAATTAAATGATTGGCCCAGTATTATCCACCAGATAGTGAGCGGCCAAACTATGAATCTTGTGCTAGAGGCTAAGATCTTAAACACGGAGGTGTAGTCCCTCTCAGGATAAATAGAGAAGGAGCAATAGAGACTGATGTGGGGTTCATCATGGAGTGGAGGTGAAGCTAGCAACGGTTGGAGTGCTTTGGGAGTGAGAGGTGTAGCCAGAGCCAGCCCATTGGTCATGGACAGAGAACAGAACCCAGGAGGAAGAGGAATTTAGGGAACTGGGGAATGGTGAGGAGCACTATGTGATCCTGAGATTATGTATGTAAGTTCATCACATGAATGTCTTTAGACATTTCTTTGGTTCTGTGGCATTTTCACTTATTTCCCATTAATTTTCCATTAATTCTGGGAAACATGTTATTCATTAAGGTGCAGAGCATGGAGTGGTGTTAGGAGCAGGGACTCTGGGGCCAGATTCATTGAATCTCAACTCTGCAACTTTCTAGCACTGCCACACCCTGCATCAAAGGGATTCAACTGCTCTGTGCCTGAAGCCTCTAATCTGTTTACAGAATATGACATCTGCATCATTATCCTGATGACACACTCACAGACTTAATTAAAGGGTATTTGTACAATCTGTGGCAGTGGAGAAATGTGGCTACTGTCAAAACCACTTCCTAGAATAGGAACTTGAGATGGTGGGTTAAGCACCCCAGTTTTTCTCTATCCACTCTCAAGCATCTGTGCATACCTCCCACTGATGGCATGTGGTTGAAGCCTAGAATATATCGTTCTTAGAGATTAACCTTTTGGGAGCAGGGCAGAGAATGTGGAAAGAATTTCAGGAAGGCAAAGGAAGAAAATCCAGAACTACTTGCCTCATAAGTTGTGCTAATTTTATTTGCTTTAAACTTTTAGAACAGTTTTGGGCACATCTTGTAACTGTAGCAATTGATACTATAGTTATTAGCTCCCATTCATTGGAATCTCTGTATCCAGGAAGGTCTTGCTGGATTAGTACAGACTCATTCATGAGAGCAGGGCTCTTCTGTGATTCATGGATTCAGGGGTGTGTAGGAACAATTTGAAATCATGCATATGGTATTGGGTGTGTATTTTCTAAGATGCATAGTTTTTATCAGAGTCTCAAAGAAACCAGAAGCCTGGCAAAGCATGAGAACTAAGCTTGGTTTTCCCAACTTCTCCAGGTCTCTGAGTCTCAACCCTGTCCTAGCTGTCACCTGCCAAAAGGCTCTGCTGAGAACTCCCTGAACTGCAGGAAACAGAGCTGCCAACTAAGAATTCTCATCCTGCCTCTTTCTTCCAGCACAGGGGACGGGCATGCCCCAGGGAACTGGGCCTTCATGGACCAGTTGGCTGCCCTGTCCTGGGTCCAGGAGAACATCAAAGGCTTTGGTGGAGACCCAGGCTCTGTGACCATCTTCGGCGAGTCAGCAGGAGCCATAAGTGTTTCCAGCCTTGTGAGTTCCATGTACTGTGACTTCAGTGAACCTGGTGGGGGAGGTTACAAAAGTGAGGATAATCAATTACTTACATTTGATATATGGTTTCATGTTGGACAAACACTTTTATACACATTGCCTCCTATGAGCCTTAGAGATACGATTGTGAGTTAGGAGTGCAGTCTCATTTCATGGATGAGGCAACTGTCACCGGGAGAATTTGTAATGACTCTCCTAAGGTCATATAATGAATAAAGATTTGAGGAAAAAAATCTCATATATTTGTAAAGTTGAACTCTAGCATCCATCTACCAGGACGGGCAATTACTTGTTTGTATTAGTCAGTTTTTTTGAGGTGCTTCTGAAAGAAGACGGCTAATTCTTATACAGTCAGAAGACCTCAATTTCACTCTGATCCTGGCTTCACCCACTTAAGCATCAGTCAAATTTTTGTTATCGTAATGAAATGCCTGATGCAGGTTAACGATGAAATAAAAGGTTTATTTAGCTCACAGTTTCAGATGCTCCAAGTTAAAGTTCAGGCAGCCCCATCAGTTGGGCCTCTGGTGAGGGCAGTGGATGGTGTCACATCATGGCGGCAGTGTGGTGTAGGAGGAAGCATCACATGTTGAACCAGGGAGCAGTGGAGTCAGTGTTGCTCCTTTTAGAACAGCAATCTTATGAGAATGACTTAATCCCCTTGGAGGGCAAGACCCCTACTGCTCTCCCACTAGGCCACTCCCCTGCTTTTAAAGGTTTCATACCATTCCCCAATACCATGGTCCTGAAAAGGCGAGTCTCCACACTTGGATGCCTGAGAGACACCCAAACTGCATCCAGATGGTGGTATTGTTTAGTGGAAAAGTCTAGTGAAAACACGAAGTTACAAAAGATGCATATAAACATTTTATTTTAACTTAAAGCAACAAAATGTACACTCCTGACCAGTGGTTTCATACAGGGAGTTACCTTTAGAGTTGTTCTGTTCACAAGAGCTCCAACATGGATCCTTTTGTGAAAACCACAGGCAGACTTCGCTGCCCTCTAACCAGAGTTTCACTTTCTTTACAAGAAACACGAATTAAAAGTAACCAGACTATAGCTTATTCTTGTGTTTCATACTTTCTTACCAGATATTTTACTCTTCTCTCATCCACACCTAATTTGGCAGCAGTTATTTTTAGTCATTTGGCTATAGCAAGGTTTTTAAACCCCTGGATGTAATTTTGTTTTCTTTTTACCTACATAGTCCATTGGCTCCCTTCATATTCCATGGATTATATAATTACGGTAATAAGCACAACTGGCAAAACAAGTTTAGAAGCAAACATATCTGACTCTTGGCAAGAAACTGGTAGGACCAGAAATACACAGAGATACTAGAAAATGGGCCACTGGTTCTGAATAATTAATTACAGAAATCAATCACATGGCGGTGGGTTAAGAGACCTCATCAGCTGTACAAAGTTGACAATATTTAAGGTATTCTTATAAATTCAAAATTACTTTCTCTGG
>RJWM01045438.1:0-12811 GCA_004363535.1 Dasyprocta punctata | reverse complement strand
CCCAGGCTGACAGCCCACCCCCACCTTCAGTGTAAAGCTCCTTAATGGCTTGGGCAATGACATCTAGCCAGGACAGGAAGGAAAAGAAACATAAGCAAGATTCATGTGCCATTTGCCCTCCCCCTACAGGCCTCCCACAGGTCACATGGGTCCCCAGACACAGCGATCCTGGGATGCATTGTGTCAGCCTGGATTGCTGTTTCCAAGCAGCACTGTGCAAGAGGAAAACAAATACTGGTGGACAGAGGGTTACCTGTCCCTCAAGGGTCTGGCCCTGGATGAGGGGTCAGGAGAGCTGGGGTGTAGGAGTTTTGTATAACCTTTCTTCTTGAAAGGTTGCCTTGTACGTCACATGCAAAGATGAGCATAAAGAACAAAAACTAAGAAGCAGCTCACGGGTGACCCTCAGGCCACCTCACTTCTCAGCCCTGGTAGACACCTGCAGAGTCCTGGTGGGTGACTCTGTGTGCCACTATGGCTGTCCAGCTCTCCGTCTCTCCACCTCTTGGCCATAGACCCTGTATGCAAACGCCCTGCGTTCCCTGGAGTGGCTGATGGAGGGCCTCCTGCAGAGGCAGCTGGACCCCAAGGGGCTGCAAGAGATGGTGCACGTGAGTTGTCTGAAGCTAGGAGTGGCCACCCCTCCCAGGAAGTGGGCCCGAGAGCCAGGCTGCTGGAACAGGCAAATGCTAGGATGAACAGTAGTAACTTTCTTTTGATTACATTTCAAATTTGTTGAAAAATTGCAAGAAGAATACAAAGATACTCTTTGCCCAGATTCATAATTTTTAACATTTTACCACATTTTCTTTTTATGTTTTCCACTTTCTCTTTCTCATTATATACGCATGCACGCACAAGCCTACCCACACATGCATGCACACATATGCAAACACCTTTTGAAGCATGGAAAGTTAGTTGCAGACATCAAAAATCAATCTCTTACATTACAAGAATACAGTGACCAAAATCAGGAAATTTAGGGTCAATATAGTGCTAAGTTAGAACCTGTGATTCATAGTCAAATTTCACAATTTCCCCAGTGATGTCTTTTGTAGTGAGTTCTATGATGCCATCCAGATTATGTACTGCATTTAGTTGCTGATTATTCTTTATTCTTTATTTTATGCTCTTTATTCTTTATTCTTTATTTTATGCTCTTTATTCTTCTCTGTCTTAGTTACTATTCTTGTTACTGAGACAAAGTGCCCAACACCCAAATTAAGAGAGGAAAGGTTTATTGTAGCTCACAGTTTGTAGAGATTTCAGTTCATAGTTAGATGGCTCCGAGGCAGGGCTGCATGGCAGAGGAGAAACAGTCCGTGGCAGGCAGAAGGTAGCAAAAGCAGCAAGTGACAAAAAAATTGGCTTATTTTGACTCATGATTACAGGGGTTTCAGTTCATGGTCAGCTGGCTCCATTGTATGGCCAGGAGCTCATCATGGTGGGAACACCTGGTAGCAGAATCTGCTCATCTCATGGTGACCAAAAACAAAGAGGGAGGAATTGGGCCCCAGTGTCCCCTTCAGGGACACCCCTCACTGACCTAATGTCTTTTCACCATGCCACATCTCCTAAGGTTCCATCACCTCCCAGTAACATCATAAGCTGGTGACCCAGCCTTCAATACATGGCCTTTGGGGGACATTTAATATCCAAAAAATAGCACACACATTCTATGCTCTGAAATGGACTTTGATGTTAGAATAGCCCTCAGTGCCACCTGGAGTGCAGGTTGTCTGTGCTACTATTCTTCACTGTGAGCAGACATTTAGAACCAGGTTAAACGTAAGGGCCATCTGCCATCTGGGAGAGGATGTTAGGGATCTCTCTCTCTACCCACAGCCCCATCTCCTCTCCTGGGAGGGCTGGGGAAGGAAGTCAGAGTGTCTAGGACCATGCAGAGCCCTTGAAAGTCAAACCCTGAGTGGGAGAGACAAGGAAGGCAGAAGCTGGCTGGGCAGGGCTGGTCCCTGATTTCACTGTTCACTTCTGTGTTCTGGGCTCCACCCGTAGCTCCTGGAGAAGTGGATCTTGTCGGAGAAAGAATGGGAGCGGGAGAAGGCCATGAACCTCCATCTCCGCCTCATGGAGATCTACGTCCAGAGCGTCGGTGTCTGTGTGAGTCCGGGAGCACCTGGCCCCCAGCCTGCCACCCTGACTTCCATGAGAAGTCCTCTCTCTACTTGAGGGAGCAGGGCACACTTGAAATCAAGCTCTACCCCAGAGACCCTTGGAAAGAGGCTGCGATGAGTAAGGGGCCAGGGTTTTGGGGTGGGTGAGGGAGGAGAGGACAGGACAGTGGCTCAGGGTGGACCTAGGTTGGTAGGGCCTGAGGTTCAGGCAGTGAAAAGGGCCTGCATGGTGGTGCATGCCTATGATCCCAGCACTATGGGAAGCTGAGGCAGGAGGATTACAAGTTTGAGTCCTTCTGGGTAACTTAGCGACTTAATGAGAGCTTATCTCAAAATAAAAGAACAAAAGGGGCTGGGGTCGTAGTTCAGTGTAAAGGCCTGGGCTCAGTCTCCAGGACACCAATAAATCAAATTAAAACAAACAAATAAATACATCAGGATACATAATTATGAATGCCACATAAGAAAGAATACTTAGAATGCGAAAATGAGCCCCCACAAAGTCACAAATTTTACCAAGCTTGACACGCGACCCAGGCATCACGGGGTCTAGAAGAATGAAACAGTATTTTTCCTGAGGAAGCGGCTGGCACAGGCCCCTCTTCCACCATTTGCTGGCTCCACGCTCTGACATCCTTGTCCTCGGCTGTGGGGAGGGGGATGGCGGTGTTCCAGCTGGGATTTGGGGACAGCGTCGGGTCTTGAGGGTGGTGATGGTGAGACCCCAGAACACGTGATGGAAGTGGGAAGAAGGCCCAGGTCAGTGAGGCAGGAGCCCAGACCAGCATTAACAGACAGTCGAGCCCTGGGGCCGTGTGGGATGTGTTTCCTGGATTCTCTGGGCCAATTCCACAGCCTTCCCTGAAGGAGGAGGCGCTGTTACTGACTCCACTTTAGAGATAGGCATCACGAGAGACTGAGAGGTGAGCTCCCCTGCCCCGGTCACTCAGCTAGCGAGCGGATAAACCCACAGTGGCACCCAGGGCTTGGCTGCAGGAAGAAGCAGGAGCCTAGACCTAGACCAGACCCAAGCTTTCTCCGGTCATCAGGACAGAGCTGACCCATCAGATGCTGGCTCATGGGCTCCAGGGTCCAGCTGAGGGGCTGGGAACGGTGACACCTGGGCTACAGGCAGATCCGGGAGCCTTCCCTGCCCAGTGGCGTGTTCAACGTGGGGCACACCCTCTCTGGTTGCCTTGGGTGTGCAAGGGAGGCCGTAGGTGTGATTTGTCCTGTCTTCTGACCCTCAGATCCCCCTGAAGCTCGGCCAGTTCGGCACTCTGGTGGGACTCATTGCCCCGTGCACCTGTGACACCCACCGAAGAACCCGCATGGCCTCCACTAATGTCCTGTCCAGCCTGCTAGATCTGCACGGTATGGGGCAGGCAGGCTGGGAGGGAGGGTGGCATCGGGGTGCCAGAGGCATCACCCAGAGTCCATGGAAGCCTCTGAAAGGCGAGGCTCCTTGGTTCGAATTGATTCACCAAGGGCTTGTGCTTGGCACCGAGGGGCCCGGGATAAGGCCCACATGCAGGTACCAAGGCTGTGGCAGACCCGGCCAGGGTGAAGGTCTGGTCTGTGTGAGAGGCGTGCGGGCAGATGTGCGCCACGGAGAAGGCACAATGGGAGCAGAGGGAGAGAGGGATGGAGGTGCAGATGCTGGAGGGCGACTCAAGCCTGCAGAGCCAGGGCGGGGGTCACCGTGAGGAGGCCCAGACCAAGGCCTCTGTCCTGCTGATCACATCTGAGAGCGTCTTCCCAACAGCAAGCCAGACCTGCTCCTTATGGGGCGCCGCCAAGGAGAATGAGCTGCAGAAGTGTAAGGAGGACCTGCTGAGCATGGACGAGGGGAAGATTTCCTGTGCGTCCTCCAGAATCGCCAAGGTAACTATGGCTGGTCTCCAGAGCCTGGGCCACCTCAGGGGGGCCAGGGCTTTCTTCAGCTGGCTGTGGTTCTCCTCAGGGGTTTGCAACTTTCCTGGCTTTTGGTGAAACGGGTGCATCTTGATGGAAATGACCTGCAGTGAGTCAGGTCCCATGGGGGAGCCCAGCGCACAGTAGGGTGCCCAGCACTCCCTGCTGGTTTATTCTGTGTTATGGTTTATACGTTGTGTCAACTTGAGATGTCTAGAAGCTTAATTAATAATTCAGCAGCTCTACATCCTGGGGTATAGAGCACCAGCAGTTACCTGTTCATTGTGTCAATTTGAGAAGGTCAGAAGTTTAACTGAGAGACTCAGCAGGGAGCCAGGGGTCTTACTTTGTAAACATCCTCATCCTGTGCAAAGGAAGGCAAGGATGTTTGTGAATGCTACACCCACCCTGCAGGTGGGGGGTGTCCTGTGTACAATATAAGGGAGGAGAAGAGGCTTGCTTTTGCCCCCTTTTACTCTGGCTGCTTTTGCTGGGCTGCTGCCTTGAAGTGTCCCCCCGTGCTATGCCACGCTGCCTTGGAGCCAGTTGATTATGGACTGAACCTCCAAAAAATGTAAGACAAATAAACCTTTCCTTCCCTCATTTTGGGTGTCAGGTGTTTTGTCTCAGCAATGAGGGAAAAGTAACCAAGACATTCTGGTTCCCGCAGTGCATTACACTGAGCACAGAGCGGGCATCGGATGACCCTGCAGGCTCTGCACACTGGCACTGGCACACGGGCACGCTGATGGCACAGTGATGAGCAGAGGGCCCAGGACCTCTCAAACAGGGGTTGAGACTTTGCCGGGGTGATGAGGTCACATCTGTCCCAGGTTGGAGACAGATACCTGGTACAAAGGGGACCTTGTGGAGTGGCAAGAGGTCAGAGGGTGTTGGGGCTCAGGACACACAGCCTAGAGGCAAGAGGAGTGGGGACAGGGAGAGTTTGGGGTACAGTGTCTTAGGTGGGGTTCGGGCAGCCTGGGGACAGCAATGAAGAGTGGGAGAGGCCTGAATGCACCACAGAGACCTTGGGAGCCAGCTGAGCGGGGACCAGCCAGCCAGTGGGAGCCCTGTGAGACAGAGGAGCGAGGCCGGAGCAGCTCCACTGCTGAGACAGTGACAGGCGGGACAGGCAGCCCCCGGGAGGCTATGACTCGGCTGCGCTGTGGTCCTAGGTGGTCTGCATGGAGTTTAACTGTGACGAGGTGGTCTCACTCATCCAGAAGCTCTGTGAGAACGTGGGGGCCATGGACCTGCAGCATGACAAGGCTGCCGTCACCTGGATTGGCACCTTCCTCCAAATGCGGGTCAAGGAGCTGGATGACAAGGTGATAGAGCCCAGCAGGGCCACCCAGGGGTGGGGCTGAGGCCACTCAGGGCACCCTGATCACAGGCCCACTGCACTCACTGAGGTCGCCTCCTCCAAGCCCTGAGTGCTCACGAGGAGCAGGAAATAGAGTTCTAGAACAAGCAAGCCCTGGGCTGAAGTGCAGCCTGGTCAGTGCATGGCTGGGGGCCCAGACGCACCACCTTCCATGGTGAAAGCCCAATAAAGGAGTCTGAGGAAGAGAGCAACCGGTGTGCAGGAAAGGGTGCTGTTAGTTTAACCTGCCCAGGATCCTCCCTGGAGGAGGGGTGTGCTGAGCCCTCCACAGGTGACTTGTGACCCCCGCAGGTGGCTGAAATCTTGGGTGCCATCCTGGTGCACCTCCCCGTGGTAGATCACCTGGAGGTGCAGCGTCTTCTCATTGAAGGCATCCTTCTGCTGGCACATTACCACCAGGAGACAGTTCTCACATCGCTCCTGAGACAGCCCCTGCCCATGCAGAGGTGGGCACCCTGGAGGAGGTGGGCATGGGCAGTGGGCATTGGGGCCAGGACTTGGTCCCACCCGAGACAAAACCTTCTACCTGCATGTCAGGTAGGAGGTCCCAGCATCTGGTGAACCACTGATCTGGAGCCCAGAGCATCATAGCCTCATCGCGTGGAGATGGAATCTGGGTTTTTTAACTTCTGAACGTCCAGAGTGTAGCATTGAGGACATGGGTCTTAGTTGTGCCGTCTTTGGTGGCTCACACCATGTGACTGGATTCAGCTCTTAGAGTTCAACCCCTCTTCAGGGGGCTACTGAGGGGTGGCTCGAGGAGCCCTAACCTGCCAGGGGATGCGGCAAGGAGCCCACAGTCTTGTGCCTGTCTTTGCCCAGCCACCTGCAGGAGGTGTGGCTGGCCGTGGCAGAGAATGTGCCTCTTGCGCGGAGCATGCTGTGCGGCCTGCTGGGCCGGCTGCAATCGCGGTTCACGCCCAGGGTGCAAATCACCTCCAAGGCTGACGTCTGGCGCCTGGCGGCGGTGGACCCTCTGATGGTGAGTCTCGGGGCAGGCCTGGGGCTCCCCAGCGGGGCGCAGGGGCAGAGCCCTGACGCCCGACCCTTCTCTCTGCAGACCTTGTGCACCGTGTCCCTCCTCGTCGAGAAGGTGGACAAAGACGGCAAGCTGCTGGACCTGTTCCCCGACCTCGTCTACACCCTCCTGATGCAGCTCAGCTGCAGCCACAGGCCCGAAGCCACCTCGCCCGTCCTGAAGACCTGGAGACTGGTGCACACGGGGCCCCTGCCCGAGGAGCTGACCCTGCACAGGTGCTCGGGAACCGGCAGGTGGCAGGGGACCATGGAGCACAAGGCTGCCGACTCGCGCTGGATTTGGCTGTCAGTTGTCCCTTGGAAGCCCCTGGGCTCCATGAGTCACCTCCCCCAGGGGGCCCTGGTTGTCCCCCCACCCTGGTAGAAAAGTTCTGGAGGCAGATTCCACTTGCATCCCTTCCCCGTGTGTGTCCAGCATGGTGTGGGGTGGAGAGTTTGCAGTCACACAGTCCCCTGGGGCAGCCCCCTCAGGCCCTGCCCCGGCCCCGCAGCATGCGTCTCCCTCCTCCCAGGGTCACAATCCAGTGCATGCAGCTTCTGTTCAAGAGACTCAGCAGCGAGGACCTAGCGTGCGCCCTGGAGGAGCAGTCGGTGTGGGCCCAGTTGGAGAGCGGCGCCACCTTTCTGGAGGGAGTCAGCTTGCTGGCCAGGTGGGGTCCCGGCTCCTGCAGGGTGGGAGGTGTGCGGAGGAGTCCCCTGCTCCGCAGAAGGCCCCTGGGAATGGCACTGCCGCATGGACCTGTGTCCTGGACTCTATTCCTACCTTTGGCTCCAGAAGTGGAGATGTAGGGCTGGAGGGAAGAGGGGCTCATCCAAGGCCATGTGCACAGGGCTCCGGCAGGGCCAGGGTGGGCGGTCACTCCCCAGGCCCCCGTCCTGTCCGGTCATGAAAAGCATATGGGAAGAAAGTGAGGCTCTCACTGACCCCCACCGCCGCAGCGCCCCCAAAGAGGAGAGACCTAGCAATATTCAGGGATCTGCCCACCATCCCCCTGCAAGCTGGAGCCAGGCTCCAAATGGTAGGCAGGCACCGGGCCCGCTTCCCTGCGTGGTGCCACCGTGTGTCCTTTGCAGGCTGTGCGTGCAGAGCGAGGTGGGCTACAGGCGGCGGCTGCTGGAGCTGGTGCTCGGGGGCCTGGGCTCAGAAGTGCGGAGCTGCAGGATCAGCTGCACAGCGGCCTGCGTGGAAGTGAGGCGCCTGGCCCGGGCGGGGCGCGGTGGCATGGGGCTGGCTCTCCTTGGGGGAAGTGCCCAGCTTCTAGGAGGCCCCTGAGTCCTCCAGTGGACAGGCTTCCCTCCACTGTGTGCTCGCTCATTCCTTCATTCGTCAGTGGGGTGACACAGGGCCAGCCCTGTGGGGACACCCCGAGGAGGCTCCTGCAGGAGAGCGCTTCGAGGGGGCACAGCCTTGCCAGGCGTGCAGGTGGGGACTGTGTCGTGGCTGCTGGGGCCCAGCCATTCTGCCTCGGGCTGGAGGACGTTCCCAGGGAACTTCCTAGAGAAACTGCGTCACCTGCCTGAGGTCCACTATGCCTCAGGAAGCGAGCGACAGCCTGGGTTCCGCTGGGACCTCGCTGCTGACTGCTGACATTTCGACTTGCACGTGATTCCCACGAGTCATGAAATGTTCTTTAGATTTTTTTCTCACCACTTAAAATATGAAAATGACTCTTTGGACTGCTCAAAACCTCCTGGCCCAGAGCAAGATCAACAGGAAACATACATGCTGGCCAAGCTTTTTCAAGTCCGTGGGCTCCTCCGGGGTCCTCTGCCCTTTGCAAACCCCCAAAGTGACAGTGGAGAGACATTTACAACTCTTAAGTGGTCAGAAGCTGGCATAGCACGGTGGCCGGGTCCAAGGGGTGGAATCACAGGGCTCGGGGAGGACCGGCTCCTCTGCGCAGCTGCTGGGCCGCCGTGGAGAAGCTCCTTAAGGTTCCCTGGGCTTGAGCCTCAGGTGTGCTGAGGTGTGGACGGCAGAACCTACTGCAGGGGCCAGGCGAGAACTAAGTGAGGTAGCACGCATGGTGTGGCTGCGTGGTGAACGCTCGCCATTGCTGATTATTGCTGCTTAAAATCTAGCTTCTGCTTCTAAGAATGAAGTCATCTATCTAAATTCTTTCCAAGGTGATAGGACTGGATGTGGTGATTTTGTTGTTGTTGTTTTTTGTTTTTTTTGCATCAGGGAAGTTTGGATTTAGCACCGAGGGAGGGGCTTTTATCGTGGGGTGTGGTCATTATTTGCTGCCCTGCCCTATTCCCCGGCCCTTCTCAGGAGCTCAGCAGAAGTCCCTGGACCTGTGGGGCTGTGGGAGGCCTGCAGGGCTGTGGGCGCTGGGGTCTTGGATGCATTGGAGGAGCGGAGCAGGCACAGAGCACCGGGAGGTTGGGGCAGCCTATGGCACCTAAGGAACTAGACAGGCACACGGTGCCCACTAAGCTAGCTGCCCCTCCTCCTGCCCAGGAGCCAAGGATGTGTTTTCTCTCCTTTCTTCCCTCGTTCTTCTCTTCCTCCCTTCCTCCTTTCCTCCTTCCTTTGTTTTTCTTTTTGCAGTCCTGGGGTTTGAACCCGGGGCCTTGGCACTGAGTTACAGGTATCCCCAGTCCTCTTTCTATATTTTGAGACTAAATTGTTAAGTGGCCCAAACTGGGCTCAAACTTGCAATTCTCCTGCCTCAGCCTCTTGAGTGCGGGGACCACAGGTGTGCACCACCATGCCAGGCCTTTCTTTCAGTCTTTGTAAACACACAGGCTTCGGGGGGACCCCTGGGCCTGAGGTCTGAGCACCCTGAGTCCTAGCCCATGAGGACGCCTCCCAGGAGTTCAGCTTGTGCACCTGTGTTCCCGCCTGGTGGTGGTGGGGCCCTAGCACAGGTGGCCTCTGTGTTAAGTGGAGAAACCGGTGACGGATGAGCTTGCAGGTCACGGTCACCTAGCACTTCCTGTGTATTTCCCTACTGAATCCTCTGGGGCAGGTAGGAGAACCACTCCTTTTGTACAGATGGGGAAACTGAGGCACTACGTCTCCTCACCCCTTCTGCACCCAGAGCCTCTGTTCCAGGAGTGGCTTCTGACCCCGCCCCCTCTGGTTGCTGAGAAACGGGCCTCCCTCGGGCTCACTGAGAAACATACGCCCCCCTGTCTAGTTCATGAGCGACCCAATTCTGCAGCAGGAGAAGCTGTTGAGGCCAGCAGTGCTGATGCTGGAGAGGGGCGCGCGGCAGCGGGAGGACGAGGCCCTGCAGGCGCTGTCCCTGCGCGCCCTGGGCAACATGGCCATCGGCGCCCCCCGGAAGGTACAGAACCCGCTCAGGTCCCGGGGCGGCAGGCCGCCAGGACAGGCGAGGCCGAGGCTGAGCTGTCCGCTCCCCGCCAGGTGAAGCAGTACCGGAAGCTCCTGCTGGAGCGGTGCCTGGACTCCCTGCGGGTGGCCGCAGGCAGCAGGGTGACCACGGAGGGCATGGAGGCCCTGACCAAAGTCCTGGCCCAG
This sequence comes from Dasyprocta punctata, assembly GCA_004363535.1. NCBI lineage: Eukaryota > Metazoa > Chordata > Mammalia > Rodentia > Dasyproctidae > Dasyprocta > Dasyprocta punctata. The sequence continues at coordinate 2,847 of RJWM01045438.1, read as the reverse complement.
CTCCGAGAGCGGGAGGTGGGCTCCGCTTTCAAAGCCATCTCGGAGCAGTGCAGGCTCTTCTTTGACAACGTGAGTGCAGACGAGAGCCGCCCTGTGGCATCTACGGCTGCAGGTGCATGGCCTGCCTGGCTGTGTGGCCCTAAGTTCCAGGGTGTCGGTGCTGTGGGGTCAGAGTGGCGGTGGCCTTCTGCACCAGGAGGGAAAGAGTGTCCTGTTTCAACCTCGCATGCTCTGGGGGACACCTGCAGCATGTGGCCTCAAGGCCCAGGGATGTGGTGTTCAGACCTCTGCAAGCTCTTAGGCAGGGAACAGGGACCCCAGAGACCAGCGCCACACCCCGCCCACTGGGACTCCGAGAGCCCAGCAAAGGAGTGAGGCGACCCTGTTGGGACAGCCCGGAAGGCTCCACGGGGCCCAGGGTGTTGGTCCATGGAGAATCCTGGGGCTTTTCTGGTTCCCTGCTTCGGGAACCTCAGCCCGTTGGTGCATCTCGGCCGCAGGAGAGCGAGCTGCTCCGGGAAAAGGCTTTCATCCTCTTTGGGAAGCTGGCCAAGGTGGTCGGGATTTCCAGGAAGCACTTCTTCAAGGAGGAAGTGAGGAGAGCCTGGGTGCCCCTCCTGCTGCACTGCCGGGACCCCTGCTCCAGCACAGCCCAGGTCTGCGTCCCCCAAAGGAAAAGGCCCTCTGGGCCTGCGGTCACTGTTGGCCATGGGCTTGTTTCCTCCCTACCTCGGCCTTCTGCAGGAGCTCTGTGGCCGCCCCGTCCCTCGTGCAGGCTGGGGACAGGGACAGCGGAAGCTGGGTTAAGAACCCTCAGTGCTGTGGGGAGACGTGGCGTGGTTTCCTCTGGCTCCGTCCCTCACTGTCCACAGCCAACTTCTGCCCCGCGTCCCTTCGTTCAGCACATTTCTGTGCATGGTTGGCCACTTCCGCATCAGGACCTGGCTCATGAAGATGCACCCTAGATCTCCCTCCCTGCTCGCCAAGGGGGGGACCCACTTCCGGGCTGTGAGGAGTCCAGGACCCAGGCCTGGCCGGCTGCTCGCCCATCTTCCAGGCCCACTGCGGCCAGCAGAAGGGAGAGGCCCTGAGCTCCTCCTCGGCCTCTACCCCTCAGGGTGACCGTGGCCAGCCGTGGGCCATGGAGTGGCCTGTGGGAGCTGCTCACCGAGCTCTGCACGCTCCACGTGGCCCAGGGCACCAGCTGCTTCTGTCCCCCACAGATGAACTGGGGTGTCCATCTCCTCCTTGTAAGCTGTGGGGACCTTGTGGCCCCGCACCAGGGGGACTTAACAGCCATCTTTCTCTAGTGCTCTGGCTTCCTCTTCCAGGCCTTGACAAGCCCCGCCTCAATGCCATTTTTGTGAGGACTGGGGCTTTGTGGGTGGGGGGTGGGCTGGGGTTTTCCAGGTGGTACTTGCGGGGGTGAGGGGTGTCCCAGCACCCACTCCTCTGACCTGGGCTTGGCTCCCTGCGTGGGCTCTGCTGTGCGGTCCCATCACCCTGGGCATGGAGCATTGGTCCTCGGGCTCCTTTCACCTGGAAATCCACATCAGCGTCCACTGCAGGCCTGCACCTCTCCTCCAGGACAGTCCCCAGGGGCCACTTCCAGGAATGGTGACAGAGAGCAGAAGGACGGGGCTGCCCAGGCAGTCAGGGTGCCGCACCCCCTCCGTGGGGACGATACCCACCTCTCTCCCCCTGACAGAGGGGCTGGGCTGTAGCAGTGCAGGAAGCAGGGCTAGGGGGACAGGAAGTCACCCCAGTCCTGCCCACCCCAGCCGGCCTCCAGACACCCATCTCCTGCAGGGCTACTGCGGGCCCAGAGCTGCTGGCTGGGGTGGGTGACGCATTGAGCAGAGGCTTTTTATAAATGCACACAGTGTTTTACGTGAGCAGGCGGGGCCCTGGGTCCCCATGGCCCCCAGGAGCCCCAACCCTGCCCTTCTCTGCCTCCAGGCTCCCCGGGGCTGCTTCGGCTTCTCACAGCTCACCCCTCACACAAGGTCCGTCCAGAGCCCGGCTCGCTGACACCTCCCCTTCCATCCTGTGCCCCCCAGGCCTGTGTGGCTACCATGCTTCAGTGTGTACACTTCTGGGGCTGGAAGTCCCTGGAGAGCCCCCTGGGGCACAGCGACACCGGCAGTGACGATGACAGGATGACCGTTTTCCAGACCACCATGTGCTCCATCCTGGTGAGGAGGCCGAGGGCGCCGGGCTGGTCTGGCTCGGGGCTGAGGGATTTGCTGCAGCCTTCTTCCTCATGGCCTGTGTGCCCCTCGTAGACGCCCAAGGCCCCACAGACACGGTTGCCAACCACGTACTTACTTTACAGAGTTTTATAGTTGCAACATTCTGAAAAGCAGAAAGAGGCAGACACAGTTTTGATGACATCTTTTACTTAACTCGATGTAATCAAGACATGATCATTTTGCATACAGTGGTACCTCAGTTTATGAACTTAATTCTTCCCATGCTTCTGGTCACAAATCAAACTGCTGGCGAATGGAATCAGATTCAGTGTTCAGGTTCAGGGTTAACCTTATGGGGAAATTTGATTTGGTTTGTGAGCAGAGTTGCGGAAAGAATTAAATTTGTGAACCTAGCCCATCCTCAGGATCTCATCCTGCAAAAGTTCTGTGTGCCCTTTACATTTTGCAGACTCAGAAAAAGCCTGCTGTTCTCTACGGCTTCCTACTGGAAACAATGAGCTACGTTAAAAATAGCTTGTCAAGGATCAGAATTGTCGCCTGCAATTTGGCAGGTGAGTGAGCAGATGGTGTTTGGTGCAGGGTGCACATTGACGGCCATCTGGTCAACCCCGGGTCTGCAGTAAGAGACAGTGAG
>RJWM01045437.1:0-12794 GCA_004363535.1 Dasyprocta punctata | reverse complement strand
TAGTCCTTGAAAGTCACTGAATTAACAAGTAGATAGTGTTCTAGTCCATGCCTGAAACTATGCGAGATACTACATGCTACAAAAGAAATTTAAAATGGTTTTGACTTCCATGCATCAACTAATTAGCAAATAAGACAGTGTTATATTCTGATGCAATAAAGGGTTTGATGTGTGGAACTGACAATAAGAATGAGAGTAGGACATAATAAAGTGCTAATTGCATCATGACAAGGGTGATGAATAAGTAGCCCTCCACAAACATTGTTCTTTAGTGCCACTGCCTCTCCGATCTTGATGACAACATCCTAGCTAGCAGTGGGAAAGACCATTTCTTCTCATCTCTAGGTAGCATATGGTAATGGAAGTACTACTGTACTGGGAATGAGAGGCCTGGTACCAGAATGATTTGCTGGGTGGTCACAGGAAAGTCAATTCCGCTGCTGGAGTCCCTGAAGAGGAACTGGACTCAAGGGTCTCCAACATCTCTTCCAATTCCCCGAACTTTGGCTGTGAATGCAAAAGAACCAGCTGACATCCCACTGAAAGGATTTGAGACAGAGAGACTGGAAAGGAGCAAAGGAAGTAAGGTGGGAGGAGCAAAGGGGAGGAGAGCAGCTCACAAATAAGGAGTGTGACTGTCAGAGCACTAAGCGTGTGTATAAGGGAGCAGAGCAGAGCAGGAGGCGAAGGGTCCAGTGTGGGTGTGTGAACAGCTAGACTAAGGGCAGCATCACAGCTGAAGAAGATAACCTGGGGACGTCACTCAGCGGTAGAACACTTGCTTAGCATACACAAGGTCCTGGGTTCAATCCCTAGGACCACACCTGAAGAAGCTGTCACAAGCCATGCAGAAGGGAGTAGACCCAAGGCCACAGGAAAGGGGAAATCATCTCAGTTTCTCAGTTAGGGATGCATCTCATTGTAGAAAAGGCTGCAGGGAAATACTCATCACAGTCAATAGTCCAACAGAAACTAAGGAAGAAATAAAGACAAGAAGCCAGCCAGTAGGCCAGGAAGTCACCCAAGTCATGAGGTGCTAAGGACATGTGCTGGTGGCCAGGAGGATGGCACCAAAGGGAAAGAACAAAGAACTCATCCCAAAGAGAGTCAGGACTCATGACACTGTCAGGCATGAGAGATGCAGATCCATTCTTACCTCACACTTCTGGCCCCGGGTCTAACACTTGACCCTCAAATCCCTGGGGTGGGAAATGGCCCAGCACTCATGCCCAGAGCATCTTACATTCTGAGTTATAAGACAGTTGTCATGAAGAGGCAGATGATGAACTGACAGGTATGCACTCTCTCTAGAGGCTTCTTCATGAGTTGCAGAGGATGTTATAGTGGACCACACACAGCAGCAAGCACTGCACTGAACTGACTATATGGTCAGCAACTGTCCATAGAGGGGCCCTCTTCCCCTCAGAAGCTTAAAGCTTAAAAAGCTTTCCAAAATAGCAGAGTTTTTGTTTATGAACTCTCTGCCTACCCTTATGTCTTCAAGATTTCTACCTACTTTCTCTTTCAGTATATTTAGTGTTTCTGTTTTAATATTTGGATCTTTGATTCATTTTTACTTTAGTGCATGGTGTTAGACATGGATCTAGTTTTAGTCTTCAGCATGCAAAGTGCTAGTTTATTCAGCACCATTTATTAAAGAGGCTATCTTTCTTCCAGTGAACATGTGTGGCCCCTTGTCAAAGATAAGGTGGCTGAGTGTGTTTGTAGTTGTGTCTGCATCTTCTAATCTGTTCCGCTGATCTTCAGGTTTGGTTTTTTGCCAGTACCATGCTGATTTTATCACAGTAGCTTTGTGGTATAATTTGAAGTCAAGGATTATGATGCCTCATGCTTTGCCTTTATTATCCAGAACTGCTTCCTCTATTCTAGGTATTTTATGGTTCCAAATGAATTTTAGGAATGTTTTCTCTAGCTCTGTGAGGTATTGGTATGCTAATGATATTTTGATCATGATTGCATTAAATCTGTATAGCAAATTGGGAGTACAGCCATTTTCACTGCTGGATATTCCTATCCATGAGCAAGGTATATCTTTCCATTTTCTGATATCCTTTTCAATTTCCGTTTTCAGAGTACTATAATTTTCAGTGCATAGATCTTTCACTTCTTTGTTAGATTGATTCTTAAGTATTTCATTTTTGGGGGTGCTAGTGTGGTTTCCCTAATCTCTCTCTCAGTGAATTTGTTGTTTGGGTACAGGAATACCATTGATTTTTGAGTGTTGACTTTGTATCCAGCTACACTACTGAATTTGTTTATTAAACCTAGAAGTCTTTTGGTAGAGTTTTTGGGGTCTTCTATATAGAGTATGGTGTCATCTGTAAATCATAAGTGAAATAAATCAGACTCACCTGTGTAAACATAGTATTGTGTCCCTAGTGTAAGAAGCAGAAAGAGTAAATAAGATCCAAAGTGTACAATAGATATTTTGAAATAGGAAGAAACTGTTCAAAGGAAAGAGAAACTGGAATGGGGAAAAGAAGAAAAGAAGGAAGGGGAAAGCAAAAAAAAAAAATACATACATACATACATACATATACACACATAATAGTTACAATAGTTATACTACTAATTGTTATCACTTCATTGAAAACAAAGGTTTGTGCCTATATTGTCTGATCAATTTTTCATGCCTATATTTTGTAATCTGAACAACTACTTTGAAGGTAATACACAATGTACTAACCATTGTCACTGTCCTACTATCTCGTTTTGAAATTTTGCATCATTTTTATTGTTTTTTCTCTTTATGATAAAAAAATAGCAGAGCACTAGTCTGAAAAAAAAAAGAGAGAGAACAAGGTGAGAGAAAAAAACTGAAGGCTCAGGCCTAGTGGGCTGTGTGGCAAATCAAGGACAGCAGGAAAAGTTGGGTGAAGGAAGGGAACTGGTGGGGCTGAGGCCTTGCCGCAGTCTCTCGCGTGCCCGTGTTCACATCACTGCTGAGAGGTCAGTGGAGGGCGCTGCCCACTCTCAAATGAGAGGGCAGAAGTTCAGGGAAGGAAGAAGCTGGCACCTAACTCTCAGGCTACAGTGCTCTCTGCCAGATTCCCTCTCCCTCAGGGAAGCCGCACAGGCACACACTGGCAGGCTGCCCAGTGGCCCGAGACTGCTTTAAAACTTGAATAATTGACACTTGCCCTCTTCCAAAACAAGCCTTTGCCTGCTGGATGTGTGTTCTCCATTTACAAAGCCGTGGGGACCAGCTGCTTTCCCTCACACTGAGCCGCAGCTTCCCTCCCAGTGCAGACTGGCCCTCACAGCACCCCGCAGCCCCCCAACATTCTCTACACCCTAGGATGAAGCCTTTGGTTTGTTCCCAGTCCCTGAAGCAGCACTTGATGTCATCTGCCCCTCAAGGCACCAGCCAGTTTATAGAACAAGAAAAGGACACACCTGGAGGAACAGTAAAGAAAGCCATTGGACTGTGGGCCCCCACAGCAGCCCTGAACCAAGAAACAGAAATCTCCTTCTTCTAAAGATGACAAGACAAGGCAAAGGAGTTTGAAGGCTGGGGGGCACAGAAAAGCAGGTGACAATTAGTGTGGCCCAAATATGGAATCTACCCAAACACCCTGAACAACACAAGCAGGTAGGCTGTGTTTCTGCTCCTCTTCTTTGCTGTTGTCTCAAGAGAAATCCTATGTCTTGGCTTGCAGAGTTCCTGTGTCCTGTCCTGCTGGGCACCCTGTGGGGAGCAGAAGGTAGCTGAGGGCAGATCCACACAGGCAGAAGTCCTGAGGTGAACCCACCCAGGGCTTCCAAGGTGACAGCACCACCATCACCCAAACCTAACAGGAAACATGGGGCCAGCAACTGAGTGCTCTCTTCTCCACCTTGGTTGGTTCCCAACAGGGCCCTAACACCTAAAATTCCAAAAGTTACAAAACATGTGTCAGGATGAAATGGCTCAGGTGTTCTAAAAATAATATAAGACATAATAGATACAATGGTATATTTTACAGGGGCTAACATTTCTGACACCTGTTTCAAACCATTTGTTAAAAGTCGTGAACATTTCAGACTCAGCAAAGGCTCCACTCCAACCCCAGGTTAATCCTCTCCTTGGTTAGGTCAGCCCCGTGTATATTTATAAACTTTTACAACATAACTGGATATTTTTCAACACAAATGTTTTCAATATAGTACAAGAACTACCTGCATCAGAATTATATAGGCGTTTGCTTTAACTACAGCCTCCTGAACCTCAGGGATTAAGGTCAATAGTCCTCATTTTAAACAAGAACCCCAGATGATTTTGATACACACAAAGCTTCCAGAGTCACTGTTTAGACAGTCACCCTTCTTAAAATGCAAAATAATCACAAGGACCAAAATGAAGAACCAAACCCTGGGAAGGGCGGCCTTTTAAACTTCTCGCTGTCATTTGCTGCCCCATGTGAATAACAGGTCTGAGGCAGAGTTTGTACTCTGTATTACCAAACTATCCAGAGTCAGCCTGTAGCTTCATCACTTCCACAACAAAACAACAAATATATGTTGTCTTCATTGGCAGAAAGGAGTGTGGAGAAGAGAGCTAAAGGTCACCTATCGCTAAATGTTCAGTTTACAGCAGCCCACCTCTGCCACCATTTAAAATAAGTATCTGGCACTTTGTAGGTTAAAATAGAGTTGCAATGTATACTGTAATCAGATATTTGTATTTTTATGACTGTCCTAATTTAGACACTATGTGTGTTCTTTTTTTCATAGCAGCTTTATTGAGTTATACAACCATAAAATTCACCCCCCTAACATGCTCAACCCAGTGCATCATTTTCAGTATATTCAGAGAGTTGTGCAACCATCACCACTATCTAATTTTAGAACATTTTCATCACTCCAAAAAGAAATCTACAAACCCATCACTAGTCTCTCCCTATCCTACTTCCCTCAGCTTTTGCTAACTATTATTAGATTCTTATGGATTTGCATATTGTGAACTTTTCTAAATAAACGGGATCATACAATTTGTGGCCTAGTGGGAAGAACGTTTTTATCTTAACATGATGTATTTTCAAATTTCATCCATGTTACAGAAAATCTTTTCCATTGGTCAACAGTGTCCATCACACGATAGGCCAGATTTTGTTTATTCACTCATCATCTGATGGACACTCACATGTTTTATTATAAATAATGCTACTACTATGGGCATTGGTATACAAGTTTTTGAATGGATGTAACTTTTTACTTCTCCCAAGAATATGTTTAGGAGTGAAATATTTGAGCCATAGGGTAACACCATGATTAACATCTTGAGAAACTAACAGGCTATTTTCAAAAAAGGCTACACCATTTTACATTCCCAGCAACAATGTTTGAGGTTCCTGATTTTCCCCCATTTCTACACAACACTTGTCATCATAGTTCTTATGTCATCCTAGTGAGTATGAGGTAGTATCTCATTGTGTTTTTTATTTGCATTTCCCTAATCAATTCTAGCTGCCATACAAATATATAGGCTATGTGGCATAAATGGTAGAAATTTAACTCTGCAGGATGGGGAGTTCAAACCCAAGGTGTTGGCCAATTAACTAGTTTCCTGATTAGGGCCCTCTTACTAGTTTGCAGAGGACCATTTCCTGGTGTGTCCTCACATAATGGAAAAGAGGGCAGGTAAGCAATCTCTCTCCTGTCTCTTCTTATAAAGGCACTAATCACCTTATGAGGGTATCATCCTCATGACCTAGTTATCTCACAAAGATCTCTTGTCTAGATACTATCAGATTGAAATTTCAACATATGAATTTGTGGAGAATAGTGACAGAAATATTCAATCCAAACAGATGCTGAGAATCTTTTCATGTATTCACTGGTCATTTATATACTCATGCTTCAAAGTTTTCACCAAGGAGCCTGAAACTCTTGTGAACACTGGTTCTCAGAGTGTACCCCCAACATCTATCACCAACATCAACGTCACTACTGATCTTACTAGAAATGCAAGATCTCAAGTCCTCCTCCAAATCACCTGAATAAGAAATTGTGGGAGTGGGGACTAGTAATCTATGGTCTGAGTTAGGCATAAGTCTGAGAATCACTGCTATAAAACAATGTCTTCTAACGGGGTGTTCCTAGTATTTACCTGAGTACTATTTCATAAAGAAATGTCTTGCTAATACATGTTTGGAAAAACACTAGACTAAAAAGCAAACAAAAATCCTTTACTCAAGACTTCTTAGAATCATTTTTATTCTTTTATAATCTCCTTTTTTTTCAGATTCTTTAATATGCTTATAAGCAATATGAATCTCCCAGAAGGGAGACCAACCCTTGTATATGCAGCATCTTATAGGACTAGGGTATCGCAGGAGTTATTTTGATTCTGTTCATCAAAAGATCAAATCAAGATATCAAAAGGATAAAACTGGCCCTTCCCATGAGCTGGAGGAAGCCTTGTAGGACCTGGGAAGTGAAACAAGAAGCCAATTTGCCCTTCTCGTGAGCCAGAGGAAGACATGAGAGGCCCAGGAGGAGAAACAAGAGGTCAATTCGCCCTTCCTGTGAGCCAGCCAGGAGACAAGAAGACCTCCCTGTATCGCAGAAGCAACTGGCTGATTCATAGAAACCACAGGCTGAGCTGATAGCAACTGAGATACAAAAACAACTTAATATTTGTATTGTTTGATTGACTTTGCAGGCCTAAAGCCAATACTGTGAACATCTGTTAGGAGGATAACAATATGCAATACAGCAACTATGGGGGATTTCATTCTGTCTTGTTTTTGAAATTCAATATTGTTCTCATTGTTTTATTTCGTTCCATTTTATTGTTTGGTTTTATTTAATGTTCCATTTTGATTGGTTTAATTCTGTTCTGTTTTGTCTGATTTTATTATGTCTGATGGTATGGGCAGCAATTTTGAAGATAACAAGAGGCATTAAGGTAGCCACTGTTAATTTTCTATTATCCTGTTTTGAAGTCCTGTATCACTTTCACTGTTTTGCTTTGATTGGCTTTATTCTGTTATATTTTGTTTGGTTTTATCCTCTTTAAAATAAAAATTTTTAATAAAAGGATGCAACTCTATTTTCTTTACGAAATTGAGTCTGTTGTTAATAATCTTTTAAAGTATTCTCTTAGGAGCCAGATGTGGTGGCTCACACTTGTTATTCCAGCACTCAGGAGGTTGAGGCAGGACTGCCATAAGTTTGAGCCCTGTTTAAGAACAGCCTGAACTACACAGCAAGACAAAACTTTATCTCAAAAAAACATATACATATATATATGTATATGTCAAAAAACAGATATGCTACATATATAATAAACACACACACACACACACACACATATATATATATATATATATATATATATATACACACACACACACATACACACACCCTTATGAAAGTCATTTGTTGCAGAGCAAAACTTACTGGCTTAAAATGATAAGTATTTATCATCTCACTCCAAGGGTCTGAAATGTGGCTTTCCTTGGTGGTTTCTGCTCAGGGTATCATGAGGAAGCCATCAAGGAGTCAACTCAGACACCACTGATCTGAAGGCTTGACTATTCTAGGTTGCCAAGATGGCTCACCATGTGTCTTCAGCAGGTGTCCCCAACTTCCTCATCACATAACCTGCCACAGGCCCCCTTCAGTATCCTTGTAACATGGTGGCTAGCTTCTCCAAGAACAAGACATCTAAGACAATGTAGCAGAGGTGGCAATGTCTTTGATAACATACCCTCAAAAAGCAACATTCAGGCTGGGGATATAGCTCAGTGGCACAGTACCTGCCTGGCAAGTGCAAGGTCATGAGTTTGGTTCCCAGTACAAAAAAAAAAGCTACATTCATTTTTGCAATGTTCTCTTGGTCACACAGACCATATCCTCAGGACAGTTGGTAAGGGCAAGAGCCTACTCCAGGGCAAGGAGACCAAGAGGTAAGGATCTCCTGCTAGCAAGTGACAGAGCTGCAGTTTGAGCCCATGTAGTCTGGTTCCAGAGTCCAGGCCACTGTGCCCTACTGCTTCTCTGCTGTATTGATTAGAGAAGCTCTGGGAATTCCTTTCAGAATGTGTAACACAAAAAGACCAACCTTTGTAGGTCAGAACTTCAGATGTGCTCCTCTGCTTGCTGTTAGCATGTCCACACACTGTGCAGCTGCTGCTAAGCACTGCAGCTTGCCCAGAGTCAGCTTTTCAGAACACAGGACTGGAACTGTTCATTAGCTAATTAGGCTGTTCTTAACTAATCTGGGAGATGAGCATCAATTTACTTCTGTTTGTGCTCTCAACAATCCTGCTACAACTAAACTAGAAATCATGCCCTTCCCTTTTCTTTCTTGTCCACCTATCTAATTATGGAAGAGACTCATAACTTGTAGAACCTCTAAACTCCTAAATACCAATTCCTTAAAAGTTCTCTTCATCTTTTTTCTAGGTATATCTTTAACTGCCACAAATATGGCAATAGAATGTTGAGAATTTCACAGTAAAAACTACTATATTTTTGTCTAAAAAGCTGTTGGATTCTTACGACCTTAAAAACATCCTTGAAATATTCTGCCTGTGTGAGAGAAGAAAAAAATCTTTTCCTTCTAACCTTCTAGTTTCTTGGCTAGAGTTCAGTAACAGAGACAGTATATAAAGAAAAAAGCATACAATTGTATTTATTTATAAGTTTTAGGTGACCCAGGAGGCTTCATAAGGAAACAAAGGACCTAAGCAATGATTAGATCTAAGTGTTTTTATACTAGATTTGATAAAGAGTGCAATGTTACATGAAAATGTAATAGGACAAAAGGGTCTGAGCTAAGTGCGGGAAATGGGAGACTTCATAAGCCCATCGATACAGATTTCTCTGTGTCCTTCTGTCTTTGGAGATAAGGATCCTGCCTCCTTTTCTCCAGGGCTCGGGAGGGCACCTCTCACAGGAGGGCTTGCTGACCTGCTTCAGATGAATGTCAGAACATCCTTTCTGCACATACACCACTTCAAAGATTCCTTCAGCTTCAAATATCCAGTATGCCAAGATGCCATGTCTGAGGCTAGCATTGTCATCTGCCTTCCTAATTCTCCCCCTTTTTATATCTGCCATTCAATCATTCATTGGTTAGCATGTTCATGGTTTCCTGAATGACAACTAAGTGCTAGGCACATAAAGAATAAAAACTATCATACATATAACTACATAATACACAATTATGCCATGAAACAGAGACTGTGGTAGTGAACATGGGGAAAAACTGCCTAACATCATGATTTAGGAGACAGTGATACAGGAAATTCCAGGGATGAGGGCACCTAATCAAAGACCTCTGCTTGTTATGTGTATGTAAGTATGTGTGCAATTGTTATCTACTGTACAATATGAGTGCAAACTTTGTAAAGACCCTCCATTTCCCTGATTATAAAATCCTGAAGACCCTAACTGTTCATTGCACCATCAGCACACAAGAGGGCATCACACCAAATCACACGTGTTCATTAAGCGTCTGTGGATGGTGATGAAAAGGTGGGTAGGGATGAAATAGGAAATTGGTTGCTTTCTCGTCAATGAGACACAATACCGTAACATTCACAACTTAAAGGAGGAGAGGCTTATTTTGGCTCACAGTTGTACAGGTTTCAGTCCATAGTCAGCTGCCTCCAAGGCAGGGAAGCATGGTAGAGGGGCATGGCAGAGCCGAAAGAGCTCATCTCATGGCAGAGACACCAATCAAGGAAGGAGGGAAGAACATAAACCCTCCCAGTAACCCAACTCCTGCAATCATGTAACCCCAGTAACCCAACTCCTGCAATCATGCTTCACCTTCCAAATCACGTTTAGCTAAAAAAAAAAACTCATCAGTGGACTAATTCACAGATAAGTATGTCTGCATGATCCAATCATCTCCCCAAAGCCCCATCTTTGAAAGCATGAAGCTTTGGGGGGACATCTAGATATAAACTATAACATGGACCAAATAGGAAGTATTTTTACTTTTCACATGACGAGGGACCTGGAATCAGACAGCCAGTTCCTAGCTTCACCTTTGACCTGTTTTAACTTAAGACCTTATGTAGAAGAACATAGTGTCACTGTTGCAATACACCACCTTTATATATGGGGTCTAAGAGTAATGCCTTGATTCTCAGTCTATCTGTGGAGAAAAAATGAATTTTAACAGGAATCTAATCCATTAAGTAATGTCATGGCTTTACATATAATATCCAGAGGTTTTAGCTCTGAGAAAGGGTTTCTATTAACTAAGAAAACACATATCAGGGTCTTTTCAAATTGCTTTTACTCATTCAAGGAAAGCTTTATTGGGACTCAGAAATTATAGGACACATGCAACTGAGGCATTCATACACAGCATTAGTAATATTAAAAGCATAATTAGAGAAGAGGTGGAGGAGATTGGGAATAATATACGCTTCCTTCTATGAAGCAACATTGGATAAAGATTGGATCAACATAGCATTTCTTCATCAGGCCTTAAGAGTATCCCCATGGTGCCCACCTGTAATTCCAGCATTCTGCGACACTGAGGCATGAGAACTGATGGCAAGTTCAACCCCAGTCTGGGAATTTAGCAACTTAGCAAGACCCTGTCTCAAAATATAGAATAAAAAAAAGTGCTGAGAAGGCATCTCAGCAAGGTAATTTTAGGCTCACTCTCTAGCACTATATTAAAAAAAAAAAAAGAAAGAAAAGAAAAAAGCATCCCTGAGGTATTTTGCTGTCTTCTTAAATTCTCCTTTTATATATGTCACTTACTAATTTATTCAACCATTCATCTGTTCATTCCATAATATTTGAGGAATGACTACTAAATGGTAGGTACATCAGGAGTTCAAATAGAGGTGAGGCATAACCCCTGCCCTCACACCCTTGCTGAGCAGTCTGTGTAGTGGCGAACACTACTGTCAACCATGGGACTGAAGTACAGGGTGAACCCAGCCAAGGAGGATGAGAATGTGAAGGGAAATAAACAGCAAGCACAGTCATAACCATTTAGCTAAATGGTTATGAGCCAGAGGGATGGTGGAACAGCAGGCAAAAGAGCACATTCCAAAGAAAACAGGCATGAAGGGCCAGGAGTTTGGCTCAGTGGCTTAAGCACCTGCCTGGCAGGCGCGAGGTTGTGAGTTTGATCCCCCGTGCAAAAAAAAAAAAAAAAAAAAAAAAAAAAAAAAAAAAAAAAAAAAAAAAAAAAAACCAACAAACAAAGAGGCATGAAATACAACAAAATTCCAAAACTGCAAGGAGTCCCATGTAGCTGGAGGGCAGGCTGCATGTGGTCCAGTCAGGGAAACTCTCATACTCTGCCGTAGAAAACACCGAGGCCCTGAAAGACTTTAGGTAAGAATTGTGGAATCATATTGCATTTTTAAATCCATGTTTATTAACCTCTGCAAAACAGTTTTCAATATTCAGCAGAAGCCCTTTTACTGCCACTACACAGATTTTTACTTTGTAGAGTCCCAGGACTCTGGTACTCAGTTTGCTCTGTACTGGATGATATCCTGCACTTTCCATGGTTGAATGCCCTTCCTCACATGCTCTTTGGTAAAGCTTTCCCATCTGCGACACCCAGCTGAATCAGCATCACCTCCCTTTGGGCCAGGGATTTAGCTCAGTGGCACAAGCGCCTGCTTGGCAAGTGCAAGGTCGTGAGTTCGATACCCAGTACCAAAAAAAAACCAAAAAACAAAACAAAAAAAAAAATCACCTCCCCTGTGACTTTATTTCCCCAAACACAGTCACCTTCTCCTTCCTCCATGCTATCAGCATATATTTCCAGAGCATTACTCTGCTGAGGCATTCTAGTTACTTCTTATAAATAGCTCTCTTCCACTAGGCTCTGGGTCCTAGGAAGGCAGATAGTGTTCTAATTTACAGAAGATACACACTCACATATAACACAGAAACAATTCTATCTACTTAGCAATACTTTATTCAGTATTTGCTGTATGTTAGACACTGTGTTGGACACTGGTATTCAATACAGTACTACTGCACGAAGAATGTCTTCCCCATGTGCTCTACATAATGTGCACATAATACACATGTACATGCACTCCTCAATATTCATGGGAGATTGGCTCCAGGACCCCTCCATGGACCCCAAATTCTTCAGATGCTTGAGTGTAGTATTAACATATACCTGTACAATCCTCTTGTCACTTCATCTCTAAATTTCTTATGATATAAATGCTATGTGAATAGTTGTTTAACTGTATCATCTAGGGAATAATGACATGAAAAAAGTCTCTACATGTTCAGCACAGATACAACTTTGAAAAATATTTTCTATACAACTTCATTGAATTCATTGATCTGGAACCCTTGGAGATACAGTGCTGACAGTAAATGGAAATTAAATTTTAAGTTCCCTTACAGTAAAAGATAACATCTTTTTTCAGCATCCTGAACACTAGGGATCGAAAAAAATCTAGATTTAAAAACATGTATAGGACACGGGATTTAGTTCAGTGGCACCAGTGCCTGCATGGCAAGCATGAGGTTGCAAGTTCAATCCCTGGCAGGAAAAAAAATGTATAAACTAATTCATTTGCAACTAAGTATATAAAATCTAAAATGGTGAACTAGTAGGGTGAGAATCAAGTAGTCAATGTCCTGAAGTCCACAAATTTTTTACACTAGGACAAAGTTCCTGTCCAACTACTTCTACAAGATATATTGCAAACCAAGTGAAACATGACTTTTGGTGATGTTTCATTCATTCTAGTTATATTTATTAGTATCTATCACCAGTCAGTTCTGTTGTTCACACTGAGAAAAATAATAGCAGACATCTACTGTGGCTTTACTAC
>RJWM01045436.1:0-12813 GCA_004363535.1 Dasyprocta punctata | reverse complement strand
CTTTTATTTTCTTTCCCCTTTTCAACTTTCTTTTTCAGTATGGGCTTATATTCAAGTGTGCTGTTTATTTTCTCAGATGTGTTAAGTCTACTGATGTACAAACTAAAAATATTCCTCATTTCTAGCACTGTTTTAATTCCATACTTCACATTGGACTTTTTTCCCATTACTTCTTTCTCTCTGCTGAAATTATTTTTCATTTACAGGCTTTCTATCTTTCCATTACAGCTTTTAATATATTGTCGTAAGTTTTTAGAAATTCTTTGTCAGATAGTACTAATAACCATTTTATCTTAATTTCTTCTGACGACTTTGTAATTAGGGAGCTGTTTTGTTATTTGTTTTTTTTTTTCAATTTTCAAGTGTCTATTATTTCTGAAAATCAAATATATTGGATAAAATAGTGAAGGCCAAGTTAAACAGTGTTTATGTCTGGAAGTAAGTATGTTTTTCCTTCTAGGATTTAAATGTAATCCATTGATTTAAAAGTAGTTCTGTGTTTCAGGTTTGCAGTGATACAGGGTGATATGTGGCTACTCAGGGAACATTCTCTTTAATTGGCTTTACCCTCTGCATTAGGTGCTATATATCAAAGGACATCTCTTCCTTGTCCTCTTATCCTTCTATTTGCTCTCACTCAGTAGTACTCTGAGTGTATTCTTTATTTAACACTGTTACTTACCCTGAAGTTGATTGGTCCATTAGTATGGCCCTGCATACATGGAGACTCAAAGACTGATCATTTCATCTGCCTCTCTCCAAGTTCTTCAGAGCCCACACTATCCCTTCCCTACTCACAGGGAGTAGTCCTCATCTGGCTCTCTCTTCTAAACTGCAATGAGTTTTCTAGTGTTCTTAAGCACGTAATGGTTGTTGCCTGTTCCTCTGTAGCAGAAAACTCTTGCTCTGTAAGAGAAATGGAGAAGAAAGGTCTGGGAAAGTGTGTACTCTTCCTGAAATGTCTATTCTCTTTCTCTTTCCTGAGACAACACCATAAGAAAAATTCTTTACATTCTTTCCCCATTTTTCTTACAGGTTCCCAACAAGGATTATGGAAAACACATTGATTAAGGCTCTAGTACCTCAAGTTCTGTTACCCTCAGTAATGCATGAACTCTCTTGCTAATGCAAAGCAATCCTATACTAATTTTGTAGTCTCTCGAGAGAAATGCTTATTCTCCACATCTTGTTATGCTTACCCAATTAAGTCAGTGTATGTGTGTGTGTTTTCTACATCTTGCTGTCTTTCTCTCATTAGATTCTGAACAAGTTTACTGTCCTGTAATCTCCACTCAGACAGAAAAATCTTCACGACTTTTTATTCATTCACTTTTGTTGGTATGAGTGGGAGTGATTCTATTTCAATCCTTCTGGATCGCTGAGAGAATATCAGAAGTTCTTTCAACACCATACTCTTTTCATTCCAACAGAGTGCTTTAAAGAGTCTTTGAATAATTTCCTCTGGAGAGTTCAAATATTGTTTTGTGCTCTTGAGAAATGTGTGTAGGAAGTTATTTTTTGGACTAAGATTTTTTTCTAAATTGGAAGCAGAGCATGTGGGTAGGTGCTAGACATTTACTGGTAGTACATTTACTTGAATCCATGTTTAAAACTGGAAAAGGGAATGGAAATAGTGATTATTCTTATCAATTAACTGTTAATTTAATATTTGTATATGTATCCTTCCAAATGATACAGTAAACAAACTTTTCTCTGACTCTTCTTTCTAGTTTTACATGTGCTCACAATTATGAATCTATTTATATTTCTTTAATATGAGTTTTTTTTATCATGTGTCCAAAGATATTTGATTGATTTTAGAAATTTTGCTCATGTTTGAAAGTGTACCTTTATTAATAATGTGATTATGTCATGTAATCTAGAAAATTTTGTCAATGACTTTGTAATAACAGCTTGCTTATTCAATCTTCTGATGAATGAGTACGTAATTGATATATAGTAAACTTCTCTTTAGTAGGATCTATTACAGGCACAGGGAATTCAGGGTGATTAAGATGGAGAGAATTTCCAGTTCAGTTATGCACAATGATTAAGAATAAATGATAAATATAAAAGATGTTTCTTAATAATGTTGTTCAATTAGCAAAATAAAACTGGGTGATAATGTTTGGAATTATTACTTTAGCTAGCCAAAGAAGTCTCATATAGGGCAGTATTTGATCTGAGTGGTAAAAGGACTCAGAAACTAACTGTATGAGTATCTATGAGAAAATAAACATATATATATTATATATATGCAAGAATTGATAAATTATAGACAATGACTGATCAGGAAACAGCTGGATACAATATTTTCTACATTTCCACTCTAAGACATTTAAATCTACTAAAGATAATCATTCATCCTGATCCTGTAATATATTAAAAACTAGTATTAACTACGAATGCACTTCTTCTTCACATCATTTTAATGTGATTCACATAAAGTAAGGGAAATTAGATTCAGCTTCTTTGTGTAATTAGAAAACACGTATGATGTTCCAATCAATCAGAGCACTTGATAACTCTTTATCACAAGAGGAGAAAGACATGTAACTTCATGGACCATTGCTAATGGGTTGTTCCACAGTTGTGGTTAATAGCATGAGTTTCTTCTACACCTAATTTAAGTTTTCTGAATTAAATAGATTAAAAGATTAGTGAGAGCTCAATGATGTATTAGTGTGTGTGCAACCAATTACATCTTTTTCTAACTTAGTTTTTTCATAGTTTAACTTTTTATTAGAAAACTTTGGCTTGGTTTGGGAGGTCGGTTCTTCAATCATATTTTTTATGCTAAAACAAAATTATTTCATAGGATAATAGACTTCAACTTTTGCCTTTGATTTCCTGCATTGTCTGGTAAGAGAAGCATAGTGTAGTTAAAACTCTTTAATAAATGTGCAAACAAGTAAATAAATATTAGTTGTGGAGTTTTCAGACTTAAATTCTAGTGTCATGTATACTCCCAATGAACTACCTGTCATTGGTTAACTTACTTGGTATTTCCTATTTAATTTTCACATTATTTATCGAACATACTGAAACTCATTACTTCACTAACAATTACCACTAAGAACCAGACATAATTTAAAAGATTATAGGTTTCTAAATGTTCTTTTCTTAGTCAAACAGGACAGATTTTATTTGTCACATGCAATATTACATACTAGAGAGATACAGTCATGTTGTTCTCCGTACTTGACCTAGAGGGACAGGATTTCACTGTGATTTTTATAAATCTTCAACTTACAATAACAACAAAGCTCCACTGTTTTTCCTCCTTACTAAAAGATTTAGTGACTCATATCTATGAATTTTATAAGATAAGTAGTTACCTTTCTTCTTCAAACTCTGTAATTTTCCTGGGAAGTTTGCTACTCCAGAGTGGCATGGTCAGATTCCTTTATATTTCAAGCCATAGACACCCATTTAAAATTCTTCTCAATCTATGTTTCATTAGTTCTGAGTGGAAGTGACAGATAGAAGGCTTTATACATATATATATATATGTATATATATACATTTAGAGTAATTTTTCCTTTAAGATCAGTTGGGCTGAGATGCAAATTGCTTGATTGAAGAGGCCTGCTTATAATTAATTTCAAGATTCTTATTTTTATTCATATTATGGCTCAATTTATCAAGATCTGAGACCCAGTGCAAGTACAATCATGTTCTTATCACAATATTTATAGAGCAACTATTAGATACAAGTCTTTGAGTCTATAGTTCTCATGCTTGCCACATTCAAATCATCTGCAATTATTCTTTGATGGAGATGTCAGTGATCCAAATAATTCTAAAAGGTCTCCAAGTTTGTAGCAGTTCTGGGAAAGTCACTTCTTTTGTAAACCCCATTCCATTACACAGGCCTCTGAAATTCTACATGTTTATTCATTCAGTATGCCCCCAGAGGTTCTTCTTTAAACTCATAAATTTAAAAAATAAATAAAAGAGATCATTTGAGGAGAAAAATAATTGGAGGCAAAGTGACAAATAATCTTACCTATTGGTTAAATTGTTGCATAAAAAAACATTAACTGTGGAATAAATCTGAAAACAAGTTTTATGTGTTTTGGTCATCAGTGCCTCCTTTCACAACACTGGCTGCTCTTCAGCCATGAGTAATTAGAACTGAGTACTTAGTTGACTTAAATCACAGACTGCTACTCAACTTTTAGTCATTTTTCTCTTTGGAGTTTAATGTTATGCTGAGGGATCTTTAATTTCTTTTGATGGTTCTTTCTCTACCACCCTAAACTACTGGTTTATGTCAACTTATCTCACTTTTGGGAGTTCTCTTGAGAGAGATCATTCACTTTCATATTTTGACAGGAATACTTATGCCAGATAATGAGTGCTCCATATGCACTAATACTTACATATCTTCGGATTAGACTTTTCTTTTTAGCTCAAAAATCCTTAATGGCTTCTTTATGTATCTACCTGATGCATGTGCCACAGATATTTTAACCAAGACTAGGTGCAAAACTATAATTACTGTCTTCTCCAAACTTCCTCTGTTCTTGAATTTCTTACCTTAGTAAATTCACGAAGTCCACAATGGGTGTTCCCAATATTGTATATCATCTCCATTCATTGCCTAGAACTCAAAGTAGATTTATTTAGGTTTCTTTAACTCAATCTATTTTTTGAGACCTTGTCTACTCTTGTGTTGGCCATTGCAATAATCACTTAATTAGCTTAACTTTAGTGGCACAAGATACCACAGTGCCACTAGGTTGGTCTTTCGAAATTTGAAATTTTATCATATTATTTGCTTTCTTTAAATTCTTCAGTAGCTTTGCATTTACTTTTAGATAATGAGTAGGAAGTGTTTGAGACTCTGGGAACACAGTAGTGAGTGCAGCGTGAGTCTGATTTCTGTTTCGTTCTTAAAAGTTTTTTTTCCTGTCATCTTCTTCCTTACCCAATATGCTACACTCAAGTCATACTAAAATCTATGCTATCTCTGAAAGCAACATAATTAGCAAAACTTCTGTGATCAGTTGTTTCTTCTACAACAATATTTTTTCTCTTTTCTTAACATCCCTACCTATTCAACCTTAAAATATCTTCTAAGACTGTTTAATTTCTACTCTAGAATATCAAGAAAGGCTGATAAATTGCAAAGGAATAGTTTGAAAACTATAGATCACCTAGTAAAACAGAGAACTTTATTTTTGTTGGCCTCTTTCATACTATGTACCTTCCTTTATTATGGCACTTTGTCTTAAGAAAAAACACTTTCAAAACTATTGTCATAATGAAACTAATTTGACATGAAATTATGGACTGGTAGAGAGAAAAGTCAGAATAATGGAATATCTTATTCCCCAAGAGTATCTCTCAGTGCCAAGAAAAGATTTTCTCAATATGTACCAAAGTGGAATACCCAGTGCACAGTGTAAACTGGAGAATATCATAGAGGTTCTTATGAATCTTTATCAAAACAGAGAGGGGAGAGGATTGAGGAAAAAAGAAATATCAAGATGTATCATGTACAGGTACAAATTCTATATGATAAATATGATCATTTTGTATATCTAAGTGTACCAATTAAAACTAATTTAAAAATTGAGCACATGCACATTAACAATTACTGTGATAAAGAATTATATAAAAGAATTTGTCTATCAATATATACTCTTAGTCTTAATTATATAATGTTTTTGCTATTGTGCACCTGCATGTATTTGCTGTGGCATTTTGTATCTTCACACGACTGAGCCTGAGGTTCTGTACTTTTAGTTGATGTTTTAATGCTTCAGTGTTCCTTCTCCACTCCACATACCTATAATTCTTCCTTGAACTTGATGTGGCCATAGTAGCATCTGTCTTCAGTTCTTACCTATCATCTGTAAGTTTTATATATATATATATACATATATATATATATATATATATAAAACTTAGCATCAAGTCTAGAAAAATTGTATAACTTGATATATATTAAATAAATAACTAAACTCCTCTGTGACTAATTGTTGAGCTCCTTCTGGCTTCTAAGATTTATAGTATGCATTAGAGATTTGTCTGTGAACAAAACAAAGGTCCTATCTTCATGGATCTAGTGTTCAAAGTTAATAAAAACAAATTTGTAAATTTGTATGACAGAAGTCTTGTTTTATCTCAGTGCCTTGTAAATTGCCCTGTGGATATTCACAAAGACATTTATGTTGTTAATACTTCAGTTTGGGCTTAGTTTGGTTTATTCTTAGCATTTGTTTCCATTTGTGATTCATCTCTGTGAACTTCTGCATTAAGAAAGCATCTGAATTCTTCACAATCAAGGCTGCAGCCTATTGCT
Organism: Dasyprocta punctata; assembly: GCA_004363535.1. Classification (NCBI taxonomy): domain Eukaryota; kingdom Metazoa; phylum Chordata; class Mammalia; order Rodentia; family Dasyproctidae; genus Dasyprocta; species Dasyprocta punctata. Next base: position 6,500 of record RJWM01045436.1, on the reverse strand, counting down.
GTATGCATTGTCCACTTCCCACAGTCAAGACTGTGATATGATTGGCAACCCCAAAATCCTACAAGTCAACAGGCCAGCTCACAAACCTAATCAAAAGTCACAATTCCTGGGAACTTTAAAATCATATTCCTCAAGACTCTATCTCTCAAGAATCTAATTTTACAAATCTGGGAAGACACATATCATTTGATGTGTTAAATGTGCCCCCTCTTCTCTGTATCCCCACTTCCCCATTCCTTCAGCCCCCTTCTTTTTCTGTGATTCACTAAGTCTGGGAAACACTTCTCTAGACAACTGAAGATTAACTATGTGGGCACTTCCTTGAGAATCCCTGCAGTAATTCTGGATGGATTGTGTGACGTTCACTTTGATATTTCAAGCCTAAACTGCCTCCAATATAAATTTAAATTAACTTTACTCTCTATGCATCTACCCAAAATAGAATACCATGTTCAAATCATCTTTTACATATTTTTGTATTCCTGTATCCATATTTAGTGACCTAGTCATCAGATTTGGCAATCACCATACATTTCAAATTTCTTATTTCATCTCAGTTCTTACAGCCCATGCCCTAGTTCTGAATTGTGTCTCTTCAGAACTCTCTCGGTTTTGACAGGTCTCTCTACTCTAGTCTCTTGGATCTCTAATCCAGTGCTTAAACTTCCTCATGATTTATTTCTCTGAAAAACAAACTGATCACTGATACAAAATTTAAAATATTAATTAGCTTCCAAATGTCCCCAACATTAAGTTTAAATGGCCTAAAATTTAAGGTCATTCTCAATCAGAAGTTTTTTCTCTCCCTAAATATTATATTTGTCCAGCATTTTGTCCACTAGTACCAATTCCCCAAACACATTAAGCATTCATTGCATTTTTATGTGGTTAGTAACCACCATTGGCTAACATTTTTTCTCACTCATCAAACAACAACCAAAAAATATGTTATTTCTGCCTATCTTCCAAAATATGCTGTTTCCATATTATTGATTATTTTGCTTTTTACTTGGTGAAATGTGATGGTATAGCTAAATGTTCACAATTTAAGTATTAAAAATGCATACATAGTTATAATTACTATGGCCATCTTGTATTACCATAGTCTCTTATACACATAGGCATATACACACATAAATGTAGATATACAATGTGGTGTATATTCAACTTGGTTAACTTGGGAACAATGTGGTTCCAGTGTAGAATTTCATTAATGAATCACTGAAGGTATTGTGCCTGTGAATGTCACAGTCTCACCAAAACTGATTTCATCACAGCTACATACACCTGGCTTGGAGGGACCCAGGGAGCTGCAGGAATAAACTTTAAATTGTTAGCCAGGAATGCTAATTAACTTTATGAGGATGTGTTGATCAAGTGTGCCCCCAGTACATGTTGCCACAGCTACCTTAGCAAGTTGGCATGTAACTATACATGCACTTATGAAGACAGGCATGTATAGTCCTTGTAGCAGCACACTGACCTAGAGGCCAAGGATAAGGGAAACTCCAGTGCTGGAACATTCATGTTACTGAGTTGGTCCAATTAGGCATGGCAATTCTAGTTATGGAGAAAAAACTACTTGAGATTCTGTCAAGAAAAATACTGCTTTTCATCATAGTGTGTCAAATATATACTTCTCTCTTTCAGTAACTTATTAGCAAAAGTGTTTTTAGAAGATTATGGATGTTTCCTTATTCTATCTCTGTATTTTTCATATTATCCTTATAAAAAATAGTCTGTAACAATTTCCTCTGAAAAAAGAAAAGAAATAAAAGAAATGAAAAGAAAGAAAGAAAGAAAGAAAGAAAGAAAGAAAGAAAGAAAGAAAGAAAGGAATGTTAGACACAGTTGGAAAGCAGAGGGCCTAGGCAGTGATGCACAGACAAAGGTTACTGGACAGTGTCCAGCTTTGCCTCACTCTCCTTTACTTTCCATCCAGGCTGCTCCTAGCTTCTCCTGTGAAGAGTGGTGTAGATTTAACACCAGACACTTATTTTCAAACTCCTAGTGGTGCAGCTATGCATAGACACATCTGTGAGCTCCCGCCGCACCTCCCTTACTGCAGATCCAGTTCAATAGTAGATCCTGCTTCCCTCTGAATTCACTGCTTGGCACCCCCTCCCTATTCCATAACACCCATGGTGACTCTATCTCCATAACTGACTTGGAATGACGCATTCACAGGAAGTGGAGAGGACTGTGACTGGAGGGAGAATGAAAGGGAAAGGGAGGGGAAGGGGTAAGGGAGGAGAAGGGAAGGGAGTAGGGAGAGCGGAGGGAGAGAGATTGCATGGGTGACAGGTGATAGATAGATAGATAGGCACTAAGTGTATATTGCTCTGAAAAAATCAAATGACATACCAGTTCAAAAGTGATTATGTGGCCTAAATTGATCTAATCTTGTGATTCAGCTTTCTGTTGCCTATTTTATTACGTTTGAGTCTTACTCATTTAGTTTTGATTACCTAAGAAACCAAATATTTCACCAGAGGTCCATGAATTATTCCACTAAATTGCAAGTTTTGCATGTACTTTGGGCCATTTTGGGATCTTCCATGTGCAATATGAATAGGAAAGGGATGAGATTACCTTGGATTGGAGTGATTGATCAGGGTCAACAAAAAATAAGATTATTTCTGTGCAAAAGGAAGGAGAGGAGTATGATAATAGACAAGGTGGTCTTCAGTGTGCCACCACTAACCTTATACATGAATCACCCTAGCCTTATATGGTGCAAACCCCTTAGTTACAACTCTAAGAAACAAAGGTTTGAGTCGCTGGCTGGGAAAAGAATTCCAGTAAATTAAGGTGCTATTTAAGGGGAAATAAAGAAGTTTATGTTTAGCAGTACACATTTGTAGCTCCCATTGCTTGGTGTGAAGGAACACAACTTCTTGTTCAGCTTTGGAAAATTAGGGAGACCTTATCCCAAAATAAAATTTGAAAAAGTTCTGTGTGATGGCCTAGGCCTGTATTGCTTGCAGTCTGGGGTGCTAAGGCAAGAGAATCATAACTTTTAACCTATCTAGGTAAAAGTCTCAAAAAATATATAAAAGGGTTAGGAATATAGCTTAATGCAAAGGCCTTGAGAGGGAGAGATGGTGGGGGGACTAATGATGTAGGTCAGTGTTAGAGCAGAAGTAGCAAAATCAAGTTGCAAATAGTCTCAATGCAAATTAGAAAAATAGCATTAGCTGCTATCTATGTTGAAGTCCTCTTTATTGCTTTTACTAAAATTTTGCATTCAGAGTGTTAACAGTGGATAATCAATAATTTAGATGAGCAATACTTTATATAACTTTTATGTAGAATTGTAAAACCATAGGAGAAACAGGCATCTAGAGTTTCTGAATTCTTGGAATTTTATCTTTCTGGAGTTTAGGGGAATGTTGTTTCAATTTTCTAATAAAAGTGGATCAATTCATCATATTACAAAGAGATTTTTAATCCCCTGAAATCCAAGTATGAAAATAATGGTATGGATGCAGGTTCAAAAAGTAAGGAATGGATTGGAGAGAATCTAAGTCATTCTCTCAATGCCCCTTAACTTCAACACGCATGACAGTCTGAATGAGCTCCTCATCAGAAGGTAGATCTTCCCTTTCCATTAGGAAGGGAAGCTTGAGGAGGGACATACACATATTATTTTACCAAAAAGATGCTTCTCTCATGTCTTGGTTACTTTTCTCTCATTGCTGGAACAAAATACCCAACACACAAAAGAGAGAACAGAAAGGTATATTTAGTTTACAGTTTTTGGAGGCTTCAGCCCATACTGAACTGGCTCCAAGGCAGAGTGGTGCGGCTAAGAGGCAACTGTTCATGGTGGCCACAAGCAACAAGAGAGAAAAGCATAAAAGGGAAGTGTGTGCCTCCTTCCCACCCTTATATTGTATATTAGCACTCATCCCTGGGTGGTTACAGCAGTCACACTGCCAATCCCAGCACTAGACAACAAACCAGTCACAAATGCTAGACTCAGCCACCTCCATGACTGCATGAAGCTTTGGGGTGACACCCCGATACAAAGCATAACATTCCACCCATGGCCTCTGAAAGACTCATGCACATCATTTGTGCAAAAGACATTCAGTCCATCTCCAAGGGTTGCCAAAGTTCTAACAGTTTCAGCATTGCAGAAAACTCCAAATCCCAAGTCTCTTCTGAGACCTTAGGCAGACTCTTACCTATAACCCCTAGTACAAACGAAAACAAAGTAAAACACATTCAACATACAATGGTACAATGTAACCATTACCATTCCATAAGGTACAAACAGAGGGATACAAAGGAATGGGACCAAAGGAAGTCCTAAATTCAGCAGGGCAAACATTAAGTCCTGGAGTTCCACCTTGAGTATCTGAAGCAATCTGGTTGTGAGCTCCAAAAGGCTTGAGTGACTCCACCCCTCTGACACTTTCAGCGGTTGCAGCACCAGTGGCTTCTCTCTTGGGCTGGCTTTGCATCCTCCTTGCAGGTTTCCTTAGATGATCCACGTTCCTGGGCTTTTCCAAACTTCTGGGTTCTTCACTGCACCTTTGACTTTACACTCACAGCTTCACACACTGACATCTCAGGGGCACATTGCCTGGCCTCCCAGGCCTTCTGAAATCAGGCTCGAAGACTTTAATCTCAAAGCTCTTACACTGTGTACACACTTAAAACCAGCACCCTGTGGATGATGTTGAGGTTTGTTGCCAGTTGGAGCAGTAGCCAGGTTTTCCTCTCTCTCCTGGCCATAGGGGTTGAATGCCTGGATCACTGAGCACCCTGAACTTGATTCTGAAGAACACTCTCCATGCTGCTGCCATTCCGGAACCTGATGTGAATGCCAAAATTTTGGAACATGGCACTGTGCGACTTCCTCCTCAAAGCAAATTCTTTCACTTTTGTAGTTTTGAAGCTGCAAAGTATAGGAACCCACTGCTGCTTGTGATGCCCTAAGGCCATCTTTTATATTCTCCTCTTCCTTCTCAGCAATAGAGATCTCAGCTCTATCTTTGCAGTCCACAGCTTTACTGGAGATTTTTCCCCTGCCAATCTCACAACATTTCAAATCACCCTGGTGAGCTCTTTGCTCTTGATTCACAAAATAAATCTAGCTAAACCCACCAACAATAGCCATGCCACAGCCTCAACATTCGACTGCCTTGAAATTTCCTCTGCCAGATTCATTAGTCTGCTGCCCTTAATCTCAGTCACAGGCAAAGTCTCTCAACATGAACAAAATGCAGACAAACTTTCTGCCAAGCCATAACATATATCATCTGGAGTCCAACAACCAGTGCATTCCTTCTTCCTAGTAGAAACCTCCTGAGCCTGGTCTTTACTGGCAGAATTTCTGTTAGTTTTCTGGTCTTCTGAGTTCTGACCAGAATTTCCCATACAGAACAGCTTAAGGTGTTCAGTGCCACTCCTTCAGGTTACATCTATGAATCTTTCCAAATTCTTCCCACAAGTCATTCCTAAAGACTTTTGAACCACACGGTCAGGTACAGTCACAGCAATGACACCACTCCATTGGTACCAAATTACCTTGGTTACTTTTCTCTCATTGCTGAGACAAAATACCCAAAATGAAGGAAGGAAATATTTATTTAGCTTCCAGTTTTTGGAGGTTTCACTCCATACTCACCTGGCTCCAAGGCAGGGTGGCATAAGTAAGTGGCAACCATTTATGGCAGCCACAAGCAACAAGAAACAAAAAGGTAAAAAAGGAAGAGCATGCTTCCTTTCCTCCCTTATATTGTATGCCAACTACCCACACTGAGGCAGGTGAAACACTCACACTGCCACTCCCAGTGTTAGACAACAAACCAATCACAAACACTAGACTCAGCCGCCTCCATGACTACATGAGGCTTTGGGGGAATACCCAGACACAAACCTTAACATCCCAAAGACTTTTAAAAATTTCTGAATGGTACATATGTTGAAGGAATTTAAGCATAAATTACACCAGTCTAGCTAAAATGACAACTCCCACAGAAAGGCAATTGTGGTGTCTGCAGTCCTGAGGTAAATAAAGAAACCGGTGGTAGAATTCTGTTAAAATCCCCTTCCTAAACTCTATCTGGGTTTATGCTTCTCACTTATCTTGGTGTCCTGCTTGTATTGCAAGACCTCAATATCTAGTTTTCCTAAATGTTTTGTCAGATTCCAACTAGTTTTCTAGTAAATTCCTTTTCTATTTATGTTAACCAGATTGGGTCACTGCCCCTTGCAGCAGGGAACCTTACATTGCAACTTATTTATCTGCAACCCTTCTCCATTGTTTGTGTCTCCATTCTCCTCCTCTTGAGGCTATTTCCTTTGAAATTCTTGAAAAATATTCAAACTTTACATCTTGAAAATATCATTGTTAACAAAAACATGTAATCACTTGTTCTGTAACATTTATTGGATGTCTACTGCATATATGTCACAGAAAATACACACGTGAGTGAGATTTACTTTTTTATTATGCTAAAGAAAGAGTATTGTTAGGGTTTATAAAT
>RJWM01045435.1:0-12814 GCA_004363535.1 Dasyprocta punctata | reverse complement strand
TTTTTTTTTAATATTTTATTAATAATAAAAGACAAGACAGAAGAGAATCCCCCATATTTGCTACATTGCCTGCTATAAAGAGATGCTTGGGTTGCTGCCCAGAGGCCTGGCCAAATCTACAAAACAAAAGTTGGTTGATGTTCCTTGGTTGCTATTAATCCAGCCAGACCTCCGAAACAGCAGGTTGCTTGGGGGGGGGTGGTGGTGGTGGTGGTGGTGGTTAGTGTTTGTCCCCGATTCCAAGCCCGCACGCCGGTGCCGTGCGGGCCGGGTGGGGGTCCCGCGAGGGGTCCTACTCATTCTCCTCCAAGGTCCTCATATCAGGACCCCAGAGGGCAGTCCATATTGCTTCCTGATCCATGCCTGAGCCACGCGGGTCGGGCGGGGTTCCCGGAGGGGCCCTACTCGTTCTCCTCCAAGGTCCTGGGATCAGGACCTCAGAGGGCAGTCCATATTGCTTCCTGATCCGTGCCTGCGCCGCCCGGGCTGGGCGGGGGTCCCGCGAGGGGTCCTACTCATTCTCCTCCAAGGTCCTCATATCAGGACCCCAGAGGGCAGTCCATATTGCTTCCTGATCCATGCCTGAGACGCGCGGGTCGGGCGGGGTTCCCGGAGGGGCCCTACTCGTTCTCCTCCAAGGTCCTGGGATCAGGACCTCAGAGGGCAGTCCATATTGCTTCCTGATCCGTGCCTGCGCCGCGCGGGCCGGCTACAGTTGATTTCTAGTTTCACTATTTTAATCAGAAAAGATATTTCATGTAATTTTAATCTTTTATACTTATTAAGACTTGTTTTATGGCCTAACACCTGGTCTATCCTAGGGTAGTTGAGAAAGCGATGCATATTCTACTCCCCCCAATAATCTCTGAAGCTCCTTAGACAGTTCACTTTTCTTCATTCTTTTTTTTTCCACAATAGCAGTAATTTCAAATATCACCTGTTCAAGTTCATCTAGTGCTTTGTTCATGTTCAAATCTCCCTACTGATTTTTTCAGTTTAGTTATTGCATTTATCAGGTCCAGAGTTTCTGTTTGGTTTCTTTTATCATTTTGCTGTGCTGATATTCTCATTTTGTTCATTCTTTGTGCCTTCCTTTAGTTCCCAATCTGGGCACATAAACATGCTGTTTTAAAGTCTTTTTCTTTTATATCAGAAGTCTGTTTCTTCAGGAATAATTTTGGTCACTTTAGTTTCTTCCTTTAAATGGACCTCACTTCCCCCTTCCTTTGTATAAACCAGCCACCTCTCCTTTACTAATCAGCAAGGCTTGGTCTCTTGTGACAGTGTATATCGGGTAATATGCTATGTACACCCAAGACCTCATATAATACTGATGGGGCTGAGTTATTGGTTTGTTGTCTGGCAATGTGAGTGCTGTGCCCGCCCAGGGGTGGAGCCGACATACAATGTAGGGGAAGGCGGGTCTTCCTCTTGCGCTTCCGCTTTCGCCTCTCTCCCTCCCTCCCTCTCCCTCTCTCTTGCTCGCTCTCTCTCGCCAGCGCGACTCGCGGCTTGCAGCTTGCAGCCGCCATGAACAGCAGGCCCGCCATGCCACGCTATCTTGGAACCAACTTAAGTATGGACTGAAACTCCCGAGAAACTGTAAGAATAAACCTTTCCTTCCCTAGTTTTGGGAGTCAGGTATTTTGTCTCGGCAATGAGCGAAAAGTAACCAAGACACAGTCCATGGTAAAGATTTTAAGGTCTTCTCAGGTCTTGTCTTGTGTGCATTTTGCCTGAGTCTGCAAGCTTTTCTAGATTCCCAAAATACATAGCTGCTCTGAAATGTCTGAATTTCCCAGATCATGCTCCTCAAGCTTTCAGAGGCTCTACTGTATTCCTTACCTGTAACCCCTAGTCCAGGTACCTGCCATGTGTAGCTCCATGCTGTGTAGATAAGCATTGCAAGTCACTCTTCACAGCTTCTCCCAGACCAAGATCAAGCTCTTCCATTTTCCTCCATCTATGCTCTAAGTCAGGCAAAACTGAGATCAGTGGTATATGCAGCTCCCACACAGAGGCAGGTAATTGGGAACTGAGCTGTTGCTTCCCTCAGACTGAACGGAGTCATATGGGGGAGGGGTTGAGGCATCGGCAAGCAAAAACACCATAAAAATTTCCTATTTTGAATGAGGTTTTTTCTTGATTAGGTGTTTGACTGGTTGGTATAAATCTCTGTTCTCCAAAGCTCCCATAGAATTATTTTACCAAGTTTCTAGTTCCCTTTTTATTTTTTTCAGTACTAGGAATTGAACCCATAGCCTCATACATGCTAGACAAGTGCTACAACCATAGCCAGCTTTTTCAAACAATTTTGAGATGTCAAATTGCCCAGGCTGGCTTCCAGCTTGTGATTCTCCTATTTCAGCCTCCTAAATAGTTGCGATTACAGGCAGATGACTCATAATCCAGCTTTTAGGTGCTTTTTTAATGTTTCTGTGAAGGAATGAGGAATAAGAATTTGAAGATTCAAGACCACCAACTTGCTGATGATAGACTATTTTTAAACTTTTATTCCCTGAATTAGTAACAGTAACTGCTAATATATATTGAGGGGTCACTATGTACCATGTTTTTTCCTACACACTTGATATATATTGTTATTTAATCCTGATGACATCCCTAAGTGATACAGGCATATTCTTTTCCCCATTTTACAGAATCAACTTACCCAAAAGACCACAGCCAGTAAGTAGTGTAGGCAGGGAGCTAGCCCCAGCAGCCTGCTTCCAAACCCCCATATTTAATTACCACCCTCCCCCACCATCACCACCAGGGATCAAACTCACAATCTCACGCCTGCCTGGCAAGCGCTTAAGCCACTGAGCTAAACTCCCGGCCCTAGTTTTTCGAGGCAGGGTCGCACTATGTAGTTCAGGCCGGCCTTGCTCACTTTGTAGCCCAAGCCAGCCTCGAACTCACGATGCTCCACGTACCTCAGCCTCCCCAGTGCTGGTGTGTGCCACCACGCCCAGCAACCATTTTTACATACAGAAGAACTGATTACCTCAGGCCACTTTGTCCTGGCTCTGTGTTCTAGGACATGCTGTATGCAATATTATCTGCTAAGGACTCATGATGAATTTTTCTTCGAGAGCCTGAAAAGAGGAAAGTGGTTTGGACAGCCACAGGCTCTGTGAGCACCAATGGACCAGGTCTCAGTTATGGTTCAGGTGAGCCTCGTGGTGGGGAACTTTGCAGGAGAGGTAGTTTTAGTGGAATCTTCTGTTATGGTCATTTCTCTTTTACCTCATCTCTGAAGCTCCAGGAAAAGACTCCTGCATCTCCTGCCTAGGACACAGACCTGGCTGCTGGCATTGGGACAGCAGGGCAGTAGACAGGAGTGAGGGCCCTACCTGTCACTACAGCAAATTTCTCTGAATCCTATTTTCAACCTTCACAACGCCCCTCTGTGGTGCTTGACATCTCCTATTTTACAGACATTAAGTGCTATCTAATAGAAATATAACACAAGCCATACTTCAATAAGTAAAAAGAAATGTGTTAGATCATTTTTAGTACTCTAAATCCAAGACATTCAAAACATTATCAAACACATAATCACAATAAGCACATTTACAAGATGTTTTACATTTTTGTATTAATTATTTTTGTATTAATTCTTTTGTATTCTTTGTTACTTGCCATAAATTTTATACTTGCAGCACATCTTCATTTGAAACAGCCACATCTCAGGAGCCTAACAGCCACACAAGACTCATAGGTATCAATGGACAGCTGAGGTCTAGAAAATAGGCCCATGCCAGGTGTGGTAGCACATACCTGTAAACCCAGCCACTTGAGAAGCTAAGGTAGGAGAATCACAAGCCCAAGATCACCCTGAGTAAATTAGCAAGACCTTACCTCAAAAAGTATTTAAGGGCCAGGGATATAGCTCAGCGGCACAGCGCTTGCCTGGCAAGTGCAAGGTCCTGAGTCCAATTTCTGGTACCAAAAAGAAAAAAGTATTTAAAATGAGAAACCAGGTGTGGTAGCACACACCTATAATCTCAGCACTCAGGAGACTGAGGCAAGAGGACTGTTAAGTTCAAGGTCACCCTACACTACATAGTGAGTTCAAGGCCAGCCTGAACTACAATGTGACCCTGTCTCAAAAAAAAAAAAAAAAAACCTGAAACAGTGCTGGGGATATAGCTCAGCAGCACAGTGTCTGCCTAGCAAGCACAAAGTCAAGACTTTAATTCCCAGTACAAACGAGAACAAAAATTTAAAATGGGGATGGGGATATAGTTCAGTGGTAGATTACCCCTGGATTTGATGAAGAGGGGAAGGGAAGAGAGGTACAGAAGCAGGAAGAAAGATAAAAGCAAAATATCTCAAACATTCCAAAGAATGTAGGAAATACATGTAAAATAAAAACCTTATAATAAAGTACAATTGTGAACTGCCTCCCACGCCCTATTTAGGAACTTAAAATGTTTAAGTATCTGTTAATGTTAATGTATCTGTAGCATTAAACTTGCACATTTGCTTCTCCTAGTCTCAGTCCTCTATTTCCTCACCAGAGAGGAACTGGGAGCCAGAACTTTATATATCATTGTTGTACTTTATTTTTATCTTTTAGTTTACCTCTTGAGTTAAGTAACAAAATGACAGATTTTGCTCATCATTATGGTGGTGTCTGTGGTTTCTGCAACTTCCTTTGTCACCTGACAGTCTGTTCTGAAGACGCATTCATGTTGCAGCACAGACCTAAAATTCATTCACTGTCATCAGTGCACAATATTCCATCTCATGTGCGTATAAGACATGTGGATCACAGAACATAAGAATGGTCAGTTTTGCAAGATAACTGCTTTCCAAAATCGGTATATCCATTTAACCTTCTCCACAGCACAAAATAAGATTTGTAAACCATTCACATCCTCTCCAACACTTGCTTCTGACAGATACCTTAATTTTTGCCAATCTAAGCATCTATAAAATGGTATTTTTATAAAAAATGGTATTTTATTCTAGTCTTAGAATACTAATGAAAGCCAGGCATAGTGGCACATGCCTGTAATCCCAGCACTCAGGAGGCTAAGGCAGAGCCTGACTTACATAGTGAGACCTTGTCTCAAACTAAAAAAACAAAAAACAAAAAAACCACACCAAAAAAGAAATACTAATCAAGTTGAGTATCATTTTGTACATCTAATCACCATTCTTACTAATTTCTCTAAGAAATGCCTATTTACATGTCTTTTGTTTGTTTGTTTTGGTACTGGGACTCAAACTCAGGACCTTGCACTTGCCTATAGGCTGAATTATAATCCTTTAAAAGACAGTGAATATTGCAAATATCATCTCCCTCTCTGTGACTGGTCTTTTCACGTTCTTTACTTCAATAAAGGAGACGTCTTAATTTTAATCTAGTGAAATTGACTTTTGTTTTAGAAACACATTTTTGTATGTTTTTTAAAAACATCATACTGCCCTTTCAAAGTTACTTTTGTTTTGTTTTTTGAAAGTGGTTTTTAAGTTTACATGAAAACCGTTTTTGTCTCTATGTTGTAAGTCAGGAATTCAACTTCATTCTTTTCCAACTGTCACAGTACTGTGTGTAAGAAATCCGTCCTGTGTTCCGTGACATCTAATTCTACCTCTCCCATCTATTGAGGGTTTCTAACAGCTCCTCTCATGGGCCAACTGGCTGTCTCCGAGCCAACTTTAAAGTCAGTCTTGAATCTGGGAAGGCAAGTGCTTTCTACTCATTTTTCAAAATGCCAAAAGTATTAGGACTTTATTTTTCCCAACATTTTAGAATCTTGTCTCATTTCCCATAAAACCATTTGGGGGTATGGATTGGAGATGCACTAAATCCACGGATCAATATAAAAAAGAAACTTTAGCATATTGAGTCATTCTAGCCAAGAACATTCCTCTCCTCATTTTGGTTTTCTTTAATGTCTCAGTAAGGTGGTAAATGTTTCTCTATTAACAGCTTTAGGCTAGGGGATGGGGTCATAGCTAATGGGTACAGGAACTGCCTAAGGTACAAGGTTCTCAGTCCAATACATGTGCGCACATACACACATGTATTAGGTTGGGTGGGGGGCTGAAGCTCAGTAGTACAGCTAAGCTTGAGCCTCTGCAAGAATGGGGCTGGGGGCTGGGGATATAGCTTAGCAGCATAGCACCTGCCTGACAAGTGCAAGGTCATGAGTCTGATTCCTAGTACCCAAAAAACAAAACAAAACAAAAACAATGGGGATGGGCATATAGTTCAGTGGTAGATTACCCTGGGTCTAGTCTCAGCACCAAACAATGACAAAGTTATACAGCTTAATTCTTTATTTGTATCAGAAAAACAGAAACTATGCTACTGGGCATTTCGAACACAAAGGGATGGGTCAGGGATTTAGCTCAGTGGCACAGCACCTGCTTGGCAAGCATGAGGTTGAGTTCAACTGCTGGTAACAAAAAAAAACCAAAAAACAAAAAACCCATAAAGGGATTTACTACAAGGAATTAGACACTTTCAGAACAGGTGGACTACAGTGGATCACCTCGAACCTTCCATAGCGCCCCCCACAATTGGTAGTCAAGGGTCAGGAAGCTACTACTGCCATCCATAGGTTAGGAAACTGCTGCCAATACAGGTGATCAGCAGTCCTGAGTTCGATTCCCAGTATCAAAAAAAAAAAAAAAAGAACTTCCTTCTTTTTCAGTGGGGCAGAGAAGTGTTTTTGAGGCCTTGACTTCAAACCCATAATGTAGTTTAAAAATTTTTTTAAACATACTAAAAAACAGTATGCATGGTGGCACACATCTGTAATCTCAGTACTCGGGAAGCTGAGGCAGGAGGATTGCCATGAGTTTCAGGTCAGCCTGGGCTACACAGTACACTCCAGGCCAGCGTGAACTACAAAGTGAGACTTGGTCTCCAAAAAAAGAAAACGAGAAAAACATCTCAGCAGTTATTAATTCAGAGAAATGAGAAAATAAGCATTATATTATTCTTTGTATATTTTTGTAACTTAAATTTCTCAGAATTCCAGCATGAAGAACCAAGAGAAATCAATCTGCTACACACCACAAGCTTAAGGACACAAACCAACAGGAAGCCAGGTGAGATCTGACATGGTCACAGCCTTCTCAGCTCTCCTGCACCAGATCAGACCCTGTCATCCTCAGTGAGTCTGCACATACCTGTCCCAGGTGTCATGCCTTCAATGCTTGGATCCTGGAGCAGACAACCAACTCAAAACTCTGGGCTTCCATGTGATACATCTTATTTTTTCTACCTGGGAGGAAAATGCAGCACCATATATAACTTCAGGCCCACTCAAGTGAACAACTGAGGCTTCATCTCAGCCAAGCCATATATGATCTGGAGAAGAAATCGGACCTAGCTCTACTATTCAACAAGACCACAGTGCATGAAAAAGAGGACAAACACAAGTGTGGCTCAGTGTCTGTGTCCACAGCAGTATCTGCAACAGTCATTACCCACAACCTGAAACCTGAGGCCAAATGCTACTTAGAGAACAGCAAAAATGCTGGATTCCCATTTGAAAGCCATTTAGTTCTTTCTTCAAAAAATTCTCCAAGAGGCTGGATATTAGTTCTCACTCTGTGAGCAGTCCAGGAAAGGTTCCTACTTACAACCACATGGTCCTGATCAGGATGACCAGTCAAAGAGTACCTGTGATCCAAGTGCTGCCAAGTATCGTACACTCTCTCTGGACTTTAGCCCAAGGGACAACCAGGTGGGGCTGCAGACACAAGCTAGTCCGAGAAGTTCTAAAGAGGCTCCCATAATTAAAATTTCCCTTTGGAAAGGTCAATACTTCTACACCAGATATGCATGATCCCATGAAGAATAAAGGTTCAAGGGATGATCAGTAGTAGTCCCCTCTAAACAGCATTTGATATAATCCTTCTCTCTTCTCTTTCTTTTTCTCTTTCTCTTTTCTTTCTTTTTTTCTTCTTTTTGTTTTTTTGAGACAGGACTTGCTATGCTGCTCAGACTGACCTCAAATTCCTGGGCTCAAGTGATTCTCCTGCCTCAAACTCCCAGTAGCTGGGACTACAGATGTGTGCTGCTACACCTGCCTGTTTATTTTGGAACTTGGTAAAATAACTATGCCACATTCAACTGTTACTTTCTGCTGAATGCCCTCTCTGAAGCTCCTGGTTGTAATGAATCCATTTTCCTTCAATATTTGGCCTCCAAGAATTATAACACGCCTTTCTTGTCAGAGGCCAGGTCCCACTAAGGAAGGGGAAAGGTCTCCTACACTGGGGAGCTCATGGTCTGGAGGGAAGACATCAAGCATAGGCCCCAGGAATGGTGATAATTACCAGTAGTTCTAGATGCTGTAAGAGAAGAACAGGGCTGGAAATGTAGCTCAGCAGTAGAGTACTTGCCTAGCATGTGCATCCCCAAGACCCTGAGTTCAATTCCTAGTACAAAAAAAAAAAAAAAAAAAATCAGGTGCTAGTAGAGGGAGAGACATCCATCTGAACCAAGCTTTGAAAGATGGCAGGGTTTGTCCAAACAGTAACAGGACAAGGAGATTCCAGAAAACAGAAATTAAGCAACTACACAGCTAGGAAATTAATGGAAAGCACACAGTAAAACATTTCAGTTGAGTCACTGAAGGGAAAATAACAATAATATCAGGCTGGCAAAGAAGAATTATGCCAAACATCAAAGGAATTTGTTTTTGCTTCTATTTTGCACTACTAGGGATTGAACCCCAAGCCTTCATATTAAGCTACATCCCCAGTCCTTTTTATTTTTTTGAGACGGGATTACTAAATTGCCCAGGCTTGGCTCACGATCCTCCTGCCTCAGCCTCCTGAGTAGCTGAGATTATAGATACCACTATGCCCAGCTAGTGAAGTAATTTTAATACTAGGCCAAAGATTTGTTCAGGCCTGTGGTTGTGGAGCTAAGGTAAAACATACTTTCCTTTTAGAAGCTTTATCAGAACCACTTGATCTCACACATGTCCACACATCCACATGTATACACGAGATGCTACTCCTTCCACTCAATGAAAGCTGAGAATAGCTGATCACGTGACCACTGTTCCTCATGGGCTGTCTTATACTCTTCCAGAGTGCTAGGAAAAAACCAGGTGGAGAACCAACAATTTAAGACTTTGTGTGTCCTCTCCATATACGTCTAGGCACCTACACATCACCATAAGAAAACCTCTGAGTGCCAGGGTACCAGTGTGTAAGTGGCAAGACAGGTACATGATGCAAAGTCCACAGTAACACACTTGTCAGGACTCTGGCAAGAGGCACTTACATCCAAATCCACACTGAGGTGAAGCCAGAGAATTGGTGAGAGCTCTCCCTCACGGAGCTCCATTCAGGATCACACAAGTCCAGCACCAACAGCACTCCACTTGCCTCCCCACAACTCCTGCCCTGCCATCTCTAAAAGTTCTGGATTCTGTCAGTATCAGGCACCTTCCTTTTTCTCCCAGTTCTGGGACTGAACCCAAAGCTTTTGAAATGAGGTACATTCCCAGCTTTTCTTCCTTCCTTCCTTCCTTCCTTTCTTTTTATTTTGAGACAGGGTAAGTCACTAAGTTGCCCAGGTGATTCTCCTGCTTCAGCATCCCAGAGCACTGTGCACCACCATACCCAGCTAAGCACCTGGGGGTTCTTTCTTGTTATTGTTGTTGTTTCTGTTTCGTTTTGTTTTTAAGGACAAAGAAAGAAAGGCAAGCTAGAAGACAGATTATACTGTCTTTCAATTGTGTGGAGACAGCAGGAATCATCAGGCTACAATTCTCTACCCTTCATGGGATGCATGCTTACCCAACTACAGCAAGGTGGTGAGCTGTGTACACCCACCTGCTCAACACACTCACTCACCTGGACAGCTGGCTTCGTCGCTCTCATCCTCACAAGTCGGCCAGCCGTCACAGTGCCAAGAGAGGGGGATGCACTGGATGGCACCACTGCGACAGGCAAACTGCCCAGGGTTACACCGGAGCTCTACGGAAGCAAAGGCAAGAATTCATTGAGGCAGCAGCAAGAGCGGAGAACTAGAGTGGCGAAGCCCTGCCACCAACAAGCCCAAAGACAAGACAACTACACACAACCTGCCTCTTCTGAAAGGCCTGGAAAACACACTCCCAAAGGAGCAGCCAAGAACTGTTATAGTACTGCAGCTGTGGAAAGAGCAATACTGGCTCCAAGACAATAAATTCTGCATCAGTCCAAACATACACTCTGACTTTGGCTCTTGCTATCATTTGGATGCTGAATGACCCCCAAGACCCAGATGCTGAAGGCTCCAGCCCCAGGCAGGTGCTTGTGGAAGGTCCACTGAGGCATACTCTCAAAAGGAACTGTGGGCCTCACCAACTCCTCCTCCAAGCATTGTGGCTCATGATGTGAGCACTCACAGACCATCATGACATGCAACCCTCTCCAAAGGCTCAAATCAGTAGTATAATCTGATCTTAGACTTGAACCTCCAGAACCATGAACCAAAATAAACTTCTCTTTATCTCTTAAGAAGCCTTAGTCAGTATTTCACTGTAGTGATGTGAAGCTAACACATGACACAGCTCTGTACCAGACTTCAGAAGAGACAGAGATGAGAGAAAAGACATACTGCTCACCTCTTAAGGGATTGCAGATCAATAAGACAGGCATACATACACATAAACAGAGGTTTCTGACAGCGAATGGAGACAGGTGCCACTGGAGTGGTTCAAACAGCATGCCAAAACACTGAAATGAGGACAAAACTTTCTCAACCAACGGGCTCTAGAATACTTCTTAAAGAATATGGGATTTGAAGAGAATTGTTTTTAGAGAATTGTTTAGAAGGACATGTGACACAATAAGAACAGCACTCCAAGAAAAACAAGGCTCAAGGGAAGTATCAGGGAGTGGAGGGCATGTTGACTAGACCATGGAGGGGCTACCAGATGGAGAATCCCTGCAGGTAAGGTCAAAAACACAAGAAGGCCGGGCATGGTGGTGCACGCCTTTAATCCCAGCACTTGGGAGGCTGAGGTAGGAGAAGCGTTGTGAGTTCGAGGCCGGCTTGGGCTACAACGCGAGCGCAAGGCCGGACTGAGCTACACAGTGTGACCCTGCCTCAAAAAAACCAGGGCTGGGAGTTTGGTTCAGTGACTTAAGCGCCTGTCTGACAGGCGTGAGGTTGTGAGTTCAATTCCTGGTGCCGCAAAAAAAAAACACGCACACACAAGAAGAATCAGGTTGTGGAAGTTTTGAGGATAAGAGAATTCTGACCTTATCTGGCAGGTTGCAGGGAAACAAACCTTACTAAGCAGGTAACATGAGTGGTAAATTTAAACAAGGTAAAGCTGGCAATGGTTGCTGAGGAGCAATTACAATACAGGGATAGGAAGAAAATATTAAATATTTAGCAAAGCACAGGCTTAAACTGAGAAGGAGTAAGTAAGGTACAGCTCATGAGCCAAACCTTGCCCTTTGCAACTTTTTTTTTTTTTTTTTTGCAGTGCTGGTGATGGAACATAGGGCCTCCCACATCCTAGACATGGGTTCTATCATTGAGCTACATCCCCAGCCCTTGAACAGTTTTTAAGTACAGTTTTACAGCAAAAATGTATTGCCCGTGGATGCTTTCAAGCTACAAGAGCAGTGCTAACTGCAAGAGAAACTGTATGGCCTCCCCAATAATAGTTACTCTGTAGCTCTGTAAGAAACAGTCTACAGACTCCTGATGTGAGGGGGGCCCTCTAGTAAAGGGGTAACCTCGGAACCAATGTACCTGGGGTGAGGAGTAAGCCCTGTACACCAACCTGATGACCAAAGAAGCAAAACCACAGCATGTTGCTCTGTTTGCTCCTTCAACTGTTTTCCTTCCAGAGCCATTCCACTTAAGTCAGGGGGAAAAGGGAACTATCTTTGCAGCTGAGTCCTATTTCATCACTACTCTAAGTAATTAATGTGAAACATTAATTTATCAAGGCAATTTAACTCACCTAAGCAAGTAAGAAGCACAACCTGCAGCTGAGCCCCAGACCCCAAACACCATCTCCCTAAGAGCAGATTCCCAGGGTAATGTGAGCCTTGTGTGGAAGAAAACCTTGTGACCAGGGTCAGGTGGAAGGCATAGCCCTAGCACCATGCCCCTCTCCTTACAAGATCCTCTAGTCTAAGAAAGGCTGACTTCCCAGATGGACAAGAGAATAAAAGCCACAGAAGAACTGTTATTTCCGTGTTCTTTTCCTCTATCACTTCTAATACTACAGGAGATGCAATCAACAGAACCTAAAAGAACATTGGGCTAGGTGGAGGTGTTAAGTGGGAGAATGGACTTCGCAGGCACAAGGCCTGGCACCTCAAAAATTTTCTGTATGTATGTATGTATGTATGTATATAAAACCTTCACTAAGTAGTCACAATACTTTCTATTTTATAAATGCATTTGGCCCAGAAGGAGTCACAGGGGTTGGATTCAACTGCTTGGCTGAAGAGCCTAAGAAAGGGAGAGGAAAGAAAGGAGAAGGGAGGAGACAGGAGGGGAGGGGAGATTAAACATTAATGAGAAAAAAAAAATCAATCGAAATTTACCAAAAATGGTACCAAAAAAAAAAAGCCCACAGAAAGACTGCCTGAGATGAAAATTACTTCAGAAGGTTCCACAGATTTCATTTTGTAAAAGAACAGATTAGTGACTAAAAGGTGTAATAATAGAAACTTCTCAAATTCAAACATAAAAAGTAAAATAACTGGAAAGAATGCACAGAGCACCAGTAATACACAGGATAATTTTATATCCCTTGATTTAATGACACTGAAGAGGGAAAACAGACAATATTTGAAAACAAAGCCTTGCCAA
>RJWM01045434.1:0-12813 GCA_004363535.1 Dasyprocta punctata | reverse complement strand
CTAGGCTGGCCACTCCTTAATGAGCAGCTCTGGGGCTCTGGGTTGGGCTGGGCTCAGTATCTCTGTGTCCTGTGAGGCTGGCCAGGTGTTCCCCTGATGGATTGTGCTTGGACGCTGGGCTGGGCAGAGCTCAATCCTCTGTCAATTGTACACTTTTAATAAGTGTTTATTATACATCAACTACACCTGAACTTTTTTAATAAAAATAATTGTTTCTGTTACATAGTTTTCAGCAAACACATGTAACCTTTTTAAAAATATCATATGCAAGAAGACAATATTCATCATTAATAAAACAAAAATATTAGCATACAAGATTGATAAGAAAATGGTAAATATTGAATGAATTATAAATTGAAGTAGGAATTTAAAAACAGAAATGTAAGTGATCAAGAAAAATAAAAGAAATCCCAACTTAGCTCACATTTTCATCTTCATTACATTGGTCATAATGACAGACTCTGATATTATAAAGTGTTATCAGTGATATAGCATAAATTAATAATACTGATATTCCAGTTATAAAAATATTAGTTGGTTCCATGACTAAAAGGGTAGCAACACTGAGAAATAAGGAGACAGTGTATTTGTTTTCTTTCAGAAGTTATATTCCTAGGTATTATTCCTAGTTATTCAAATTGTTAAAAAAAAAAGAAGGAAAGAAAGAAAAAGAAATCTATTTCATTTTCATGTAAGTATCTAAGGATGTTGGGAGTAATATTGCTTATATTAATAAAGATCTGGAAATAGCCTATAATTTCTTACAGAAGCAAATTTATAAATGAACTTTGGAAAAATTGTGCAATCTTACAGATCAATGGAAAATACATGAGTAGAGCTACACATAGTGATTCTTTTAGGACTACTGAAAAATTAAAATGCCTTTAAATAAAAGAATGAACATACAGACTGAAAATAGCTTAGCATGTTAAATAGATGGGTAAGGAGACAAGAATTGTTCACAAATCTTTAATTTGTCTTTAAAATAGCTCCTGAAAAGAATATTGAGTTTATGAAGAGTAAACTATAAGTTAACAAACTGGCTTTTAGTTAATATATAATTTATATTTTCTGAAAATGAATGGAAAACCAAAAATCCTAAATAAGTAGATGTGTGATTCAGAAAGTGAGTTAAGATATTCACAATAAATTTGAGACATTTTTTGTTAGTATATGAGAATTATTCCTTGATGAGAGCAATGAGTAAATAGGGAATAATATATCACAATTGATTTTCCTTGGTGTAATAGCATTGTTTTTTCATAATAAGATTTCATTAAATATATAGATAACTAATGAATATATTGTAAAATTTATTAATTTAATTTCAACTTTAAAACATGATGCTTCTACACCAAGAAAGATTGTGTTTCCATAATTATGTTGGTAAAGAATTACAATTATGATGATTAGTTGTTGTGATTATAAAACTAGAATACTAAAGAAGAAAATTTTCCAAGGAATTGTACAAAATCTCTATTCAAAAAGACCACAATCCAGGGAACAAATCAATGATTAAAAATGACAAATAGAAGGAAATGATGATGCAATTTTTGGATATGTTTATGGTTTAGAAACCTGCTATTGTTAGCTCATTAAGTGAGGGAAGAGGCAGTGGTACATGGTTATCCATGTAGTCAATGAATGTGAGAGTTTCAGGATTATGGAACAAAGTAAACAAATTTTAAGTAAATTACTCTATATTTCATATAGGCAAATCGCATAGTGTGAGATAGAAGTGTAGACAGTTTCTGGCCATTTTAAAAATGTAATAATTAGTAAATATTGCTTAGGGAAAAATGCAAATTATTATTTGGCATAGTGCTTTTTAAAACCCACTTTCCTAGTTACTTATGTAGTTTCTTTCCGTGAAAAATGTTAATAATGCCCAAAATGTATATTTATTTCATTGCAGAAATAGGAAAGAGATACAGCTTTTGTTTTATTAGCATATCAGGAAGCTCAAACCAAATAACTAGTTTCAAGGATGAATTGATTTTATATTAATGTTAATATTTCATAGTGGACATTGAATAAAAGTTTGAAATTTAAAAATAACCTCTTTGCCTTTGATTTTCTCATACAGTATTTCATTACTTTTTGTATGCTAATATCTTTGAAACAAAAAAAATAGCTATGAAGAGAAATATTTAGGTCAATTAAGGGATCATTGTAATACTTCCTTTCTTAAAACCATTCATCTTTCTTAGTACTGTATCTTTCTCTCAAATCTTGCAATGTATCATCATGGAATCCCTTCACTGCAGAAATGCATATCATGGTCTCACAATAATAATAAAATTCTAAATCTAAATTTTTGGTCTTTTCACTTTGGGTAGAAATATTTTACTCGTAAAAATGTAATTTAGTACATTCATATTCAACTTCAAAAGTTAAAATGAAAAAGAAAAAGTTAAAGTAAATAGTTGGAGTTAGTTTCTTATGACATACATGAAATTTTTTTCTAGGAAGTATAACTTATTAAGTGTTTTTCTATGATATTCCTATTATTACTGTGGTGTTTTTCTCTAACTTTTAAGACAATATTTTAAAACAACTTTCATTCTTAAATTATTGCACTGAATTTAAAATTTGCAAATAAACACACTGTCTTTGTATTTATTATTTAGAATTTTATTTTTATACTGATAGTCCTCATAACTAAGTTATATGAATAAAATTGAAATTTAGTGTATTCTAGCTATTTTAGCAATTATTTAATGGAATCTGAAAAATGCAATGAATCTTATACTCTAGTTTTATAATTAAATAAATCAGGAGGTAAAGTATATTGAGTTAATTGTCAAAACACATAATTAGCAATTAATAAAAGCAGTATCTGAAAACTAGTCATCAGACATCAAATTCCAATCAAACTCAATGCAACAGAAAATTTTGTGTATCTTTACAAATACACATGTGTTTAAGTAGAGAGCAAGCACAATATCCTTAGTTGTTGTGTTTTACCCTCTGTAATCAATGTTCTCATTTGGCAAAAGAGATGTCATATTTTGAGTGATGTTCCATTTGAAAAATTGTTTTGCACACACTCTCATCAATTAACCCTGAGGTATCGAGTCTATCTCATTTTACAAATAAAAGTACTTGGACTTGGAAACAAGCAACAATTGGTAATAATTTCTATATAACATAAACTTAGAGACTTAGTGTCTTATCACAAATCAAGACAAAAAAAATTAGAAACCTTTTTTTCTTAACTTCTGCCACCCCTTCTCAAAATATACCTGAAATGAACAAATAACCATAAATGCATAGAAAGAAAAACTTCATTAATTTTAGAAACTAAGAGTGTTACATATATAAAAACGTTTATAAAGCATGTAGTATAAAGTAAACCAATTCTCACATTTGCTTCTAAGAAATGTAGTCACTTTTCAAGGCTGTTAAGAAACAGAGATAATACACTAATTACCTTCTAACTTGGAGGCTTTAAGACCTTTATGCACATTCTACTTATAATACATACAAAGTCTATTTTTGAATTGACTTCGCTATCACAAGATGAGAGCATTAATATTGAATTTTCCAATTTAAATGTTCACCAGTAATCTTTTAGAATATGGTATCTTTGGACAAGATAAAATGTAGATGTCTGTCAATCTACAGAATATCTTTTATTGTCATGTAGTTAAGTTCTATATTTTCCTTATATAATTCTCTAATTTGGGGTAAAGGATAAATTTGGACAATTAAGGAATTTTGAAAAGATGCAAGGAAAATGCTACTTCACTTCTTTTCTCCCTTCCCCCAATGTATTCCACCTGAGAAGCCTCAAGTATTTTCCTCATTGCAAAACAGAAAGGAAACTACCTCAAGGAGACCAATGACTAACCACAGGTACTTTTCTATAGTCATTCCCAAAGACAAATTGAAGATCCACCAATAATACCACATCTGAGTCCTGAAATGTTCCTTCTCAGCTATGCTGAGATCTGTTCTGACCAGGGGTAAATGTTACTTGGTACCCTTATTCCCCACAGTTTCTTCAATGTTACTTTTGACCCTCAATTCTCAACAACTACAGTTTCTTATGCCAAGCCCTTATGTGATGTGTGTGGATTAGATTCATGCTGAATGTTAGGTAAAATCATTCTCTGTAAATTAGAGACAAAAGTTTTCAAAGAAAAAAAAATTTAAATGATTGAAAGACTATGCTGCTAAATAAAAACAAAGATCTGTATGAATTGCAAACATACACAATTAGAAAAATTAAAAATGACTAAATGAAGCTTATAGATTTCTAAAAACAGTTAAAGTCTTTTCTGTGTGATATTTCTATTCAAATTAAGATTTAGAAGTTTAAAATTCTAAAACTTAATAAAAATAATGTTCACATACTTTTTAAAATTAAAATTTTGAATGACCTTTGCCTTATTTTTATTAGTAGATTAAGCAAATTCTATTGGCTTTGCCTTAATATACTACCAAAAAGTAGGCATATTAAGTTTCTAACTTCCAGAGAATGATCTGATGAAACAAGAAATTTCAATCAAACATTGTGAAATACAACTTTGTGTTAAATATAAATATATATGAAGAAAATTTACATATGTTTCTCATGTTTGTATTCCTGTTAGAAATCAATTAATGTTTGTAATAGAAGAACTTCTCTAGATTATGTGTCTTTGAAGCTAAGGAAAGTATGATAGAGACCCAAAGATCTGTGAAATGAGTTCATTATATAATTTGATTGACTACGTTTCTCAAATCAGGTAGAAAAGTATTTGTGAAAGAAAATGTTCACTCAATCTGTTTGAAGAAGTATGCTATGTCCATTATACTTTATTGTGACTAGTCATTTTTTGATGAATTTGACATCTCCCATTTGCAGCCTCCTTCTGTCTCAGAGACTGATTATGGTTGACATTCTCAGCAATCAAAACATCTTGCAAATGACTTCCTAGCCTGGAGAGTTCTACCAGAATGATGTTCACTTCACTGCCTGCCTAGCTTGTCTCCAATCTAGCTATTGAAGCATTTACAAGAGCACTTTTATTAAATTTCTTCCAACATGTGTTCAATTAGATAAAATCTTCTTAAATATTGTACTAGATAGGAACTGGGAAAATGCAAAATTGCCTCTATATTTGTTAAGTGTATTCTCAGAGGTAAATGAAGTCGTATTATATCACTAAATTCAAGCAATAAAATAAGTAGAAGGAAATAGATGGCTTCTTTAGTTGGGTTATATTTATACATCAAGTTTTCTTTCTTGAATATATCAGTGTCTGTTAAGTAAGTTGATACTCTTAACTAAGATGACCTAGCCTATTTTCTGTCTGTTAGGTACAGGAAAGAGTAGAAAAATGTGCTCTCCTAGACATAAAAAATAAGATACGGGGGAAAAAAAACTAAGGACAAACTCAGGGCAGTTATTACTTCTTATTTTATAAACGGTGCTTACACAGCAACTACGACAGTAGAAGGAATCTCTCTGTGCCCTACCTCAAAATACTATTAAGCTATTACTTGTTTTTTTTTTTAAGTAGAGAATACAGGTAGGATCACTGCTTTATTGCTTATAAAATGGAGTGGAAATTTCAAATACCACATTAAACATTGTGTTACACTGTTGATCACATACATCTACTTTTCTTAACATTTGGCATTGTCTAATGACAAATGTCCTTTTAAAATGCACTTAATGGAATTCTTGAGGTAGTAAATTGATCTTGAGTTCCTGAAATTGTAAAGGAGACCTTGAACATTGTATGTGGAACAATATAGAAATAGGATCAGGGCAAAATTGCTCATGATTTTTGTTATGCTGATATTCTGATACTTGTCACCCTTCTGATCTCGTTGCAGGCGTAGATAGACCTAAGTAATACACAATGTTAGGTATATTCAGCCAGTGCTACCTACTTTTTTTAATGAGTTATATTTCAAC
Organism: Dasyprocta punctata; assembly: GCA_004363535.1. Taxonomy (NCBI): domain Eukaryota; kingdom Metazoa; phylum Chordata; class Mammalia; order Rodentia; family Dasyproctidae; genus Dasyprocta; species Dasyprocta punctata. The sequence goes on along the minus strand of RJWM01045434.1, from coordinate 6,902 downwards.
ATTGTTATTCCTCATAACTCCAATATCCAATATTTGCATACATATTGATTTACTTCTGTGAATCTTAGTCTTTGAGCTAAATTACAGTGAACATTTGTGGCTACTTTTTAATTATATGCATTTCTTTAAGCATTTTTTTTGTGGGAGAATGTCAAGGCATTTGCCAAATACTTGGAGTCTATTATTATAAAAAAGCAAACATCTTCAAACATTTCATCGTCACATTATCAAATTAGGGTCGCAAGAATCATGGACAAGATTAATGTCAAGCTTTACTTGAAAAATTAGGACTTAAGTATTTTGCAGTCACCTACAAATAGGAGAGTTGCCTAGGATCATCCACCAACCTACCTCCCACATCTTTCCTTATGCCTTAGAATGTGTTGAGGCTCAAATAAAAATATGAAATCTCTAAGAGCTATAAGCAACTTACCAGAAAGGTTTTCTTGACCATGAATCATAGCCATTGTTTTTAGAGTATTATATAGTGTACTTGATATTTCATAAAAAGACAATATTTATGAATCCATGGATTCAAGTTTATTTCCGCGATTGAGACACACTAGGTACATGCTGAAAAAGCATTCCATGTATAAAGAGAAATGGCTGGGAATCTGTCATTAACCATGTTCAGTGGACATTTAACTATATCTTTTCTCTATTTCCTAAAGAGTTTTCCAGTTAAGAAGAATGGATTGAAGGGTAGCTGCCACACTTTTGCTACAAAGACTTAATATGTAAGTACTTATTAAATAATATTCTAGATTAATTTTCAATACATTTCCATGAAATTTGGCATTGTTTTCATTATCTTAGTTATTTTTAAGTTAGAAAATTAAGGCTTAAAGTTATTGAGCAATTCATCAAGAGAAAGAACTGGAATTCACATCTGAGCATGAATTTCTAATCTCAAGTACATCTCAGTATGCAAACATAACACTCGAAATTAAGCTTAGATAAAATTAATGTTTCAAAATACATAATGTTTAACTATTTGCCTAGTAACACACTCTGTCTCTCTCTGTGTCTCTTTCTGTCTGTCTGTCTGTCTGTCTCTCTCTATATATATGTACATATTTTAGATGAATTCAAATAAGAAATGATTAAATGCCTGAAAGAGAAATATGATATGAAGAAAACAGAGAAATCAAGGAATGTGCAGAAGTGCTATTCTCAGGTTGTTAGATAAATTATAGAACTAAAAATAAAGTAATGTATAACAAACTATTATTAACTACTTTTAGCTTTTTGAGCATTTGAAAATAGAATATTACTAAATCTATTCAAAGTTATATTTTTATTGTAACATGGAATGATAAGTATGCACAAATCTTTTTTTTTTTTTGTCTTTTTGACACAGGGTTTCACTGTGCAGTTCAGGCTAACCTTGAACTCACTTGGTAGCCCAGTCTCCCCTCAAACTCACAGCGATCCTCCTGCTTCAACCTCCCAAATGCTGGGATTACAGGCATGCACCACCATGCCTGACTTGTACACAAAATCTTAAAATACATATTTTGAGATAGTGTTTTATTTAATTTTGATTATATTTCTATTAATTTTTCTTAAAGAATTATAATTTCTGCTAAATACATGAGGCTCATATCTGAAGCATGGAAAATCTAGAATTTATTATATCACCCATGCTCAAGTCTAAGTTTGTTTATTAAATATGATCATAATTCACATTTTCTGACTTGAAAAGATAAGATTAGAAAAGAATGAGAAAATATTTTGTAAATTTTCCAAATATACTCATAATTTTCTCCCAAGTTCATGTGCATACACTTGCATATGTCAGTCACTGATGTCCCCAATACACCAAACATTAAACAACAATTCTAGTGCCATATGGAACATTTGTACTCTGTAGACCCAAAACAGATCAGTAGATTTGTATTCTATTTTTTTATATTCTTTAAATCATAGAGAAATATTTACCCAATGAATATAAGAAAACATAATTTTAAAGCACACTTTGTATATCTTGAAAATAGTAGATTTGGCTGATTATCTTCTGAAATGTTTACTTTATACTTTCATGATAGACAGTGTTGTTGTTCATTCTTATTCTCTTCCCTCCTTTGGAGATAATTTTTTACTCCATGTAGATGGAAAAATTCTTGACCATATAGACTGGTTTAGCTAAAGAAATATGAAGATGGAAAATAAACCACCAGGCATAAACTTTTAGAGCTGATATTTTCTCCCTCAAGGCTGTGTCGCAGCTTAATATATTTAAGTGGATCAATTACCAACTCTTAGTAAAAAGGTCACTTAATTAATACTGAGTAATTTCCCATCCCCAAGTCATAGTAGTCATTAACCGAGGATTTCAGTTTTATTATCTAAATCTGATGATTTTTAGTTTCTAATTTTCTTTTTTATACTTACAAATTTGGCCAGTTCTGACCAAGTGTTAAAATATTCTGCCAAAATGTGTTACTTCTTTGAATTCTCATACAAAGTCTATCAAGGAGGTATATTTTATGTATTTACCATATCATACAAATGACAGTGACTATTAAATTCCTTTGACCTTCAATCAGAATATTTTGCATTATTCTGTCATAATATTAATCACAACCATATTAAACCCTTGAAATACTGTTTATTTTTTATTACATTATGAGCTTCAAATAGACAGATCCTGGCAATTCTGAGTGTTTAATTACTTTTTGCTGCATGAATGAATAGATTGACGATGCAACCAACATGTCAAATCTCCTTTGATTCTAATTTTGATTTTAATTAGATTTCCATTGCCACTTCTAATATGTGCAATAATACAACCTAAAGGATTGAACTCAAGCTACCTCAAATGTTTATATAAAACTTCTGATTTTTAAATACTGCCAATAAGTTTTTCTTTTATAATAATTCATTGGTTTGTGCATGACTACTTTATGCATGTCAGTTGCAATTAAAAATTCTTAGAACTGTAACTTTTATAATATTCAGAGTTGCATCATCAGTAAAGACTTTGATGAGGTCAAATTACATTTAATGTCATTCCAAATCTCAAGTACTACTGAAAAATGTACATTGATGCAGAGAAATGCCTCATGAATTATGTATTAATATATCAAATTTCAATTGCACTTACAACCAGTGTAATAACAGACGAAGGCAATCAGATCCTGCAATCTGTTGTTGGGTAGTGTTCTTAAAGCCATCACAACAATGTATTTAATTTAGGTTTGTGGCAAATTTGAAAAATTGTTGGATTATAAACTCTACTGATGTGAAATTTAATCAATTTATACTTGGCAGTATCTTTGAAAAGGTAGATGACAGTATGGCTATCTATTTTAAAACATTTTTATTGTACATAGTAGAAGAGACTGGCTTCTATAAGGATGGAATAAGGGTCCTAAAAATTGGAATAGACAAAAATTTTAAAATAAAAGTGAGAAGATTAATTTAAAATTTAAGTAGTAAAATGATCTGTTGTGCAACTGGAGCTTCAGAAAGTGGCAGAAAGATGCGACAGAAGAGGTATCATCTAAACGTCCCTTTTTGATGGAAAAAGTTAAAATAAAAATTCATAACAAAACAATACATTGAATAGCCAATACATTACATACTGTTATCTTTAAAGTAGTTTATTCAGAGTGCAAGATATGGGCATTAAAATTTTCTCCAATGATATTAACACAAACCTTCCCTTTCAATGAACTTAGAGACACTAATAGTATAACTGACTTGCTTTCTTTGGTCTTGTTTTTATACTTTTTTCCTTTGATCCTTTCCCCTGTCTTCTATCCTAGTTCCTCTTTCCCTTGGAACAATTTCTTCCCTGTTTTAAATCAATGTCAGGGGTAAGATCTGAAGAAAAAACCTGAATGGGGAGAATACTAGTGTAGTCAGCATTGGAAAAACTCAGAGTAAAATATCAGACAAAATATAAAGCCCTGTACATTGCTGGGAAGATATTAAACATTCCTTAGGCTGGCAGACATAATCAGAATGAAGGAGGGAGTTAGGACAAAATTTCAGGAGAATAGAAGCCTAGATCATGAAGAGATAAGAATAGGTCAGGAAAACTTGAGGACAGCTTACTATAGATGTCAAAAATAGCACAGCAGATTTCATAGTTGGCCCCTTGTGATTGTAAAGTCAGTAAAGGCAAGGCATCAGGGGGTAGATCATGAACCGTCTTGTGGCTAAGCTGTGGAGTTTGAACTTTATCTGAAATACTGTGGGGAGCTCTTAGAGAATTTTTAGCTGGGTTGTGATATGATTAGTTTTGTGTTTGATAAAGGTCATTCTGACAGCTGCGCAGGGTATGTAATTGAAAATGGTAATAAACTTGGAAAACAGAATTTAAACCTTTCTGGAGTAATTAAATTAAACCTTCTTTAATTAACAAAAATACTAGTAACTTCCAGATCAATGTATAAAAATTAATAAAATCCAAGAGGTTATACTATGGAAACTAAATTGATATGTTTGTTAGTGTAATTAAATTGTCACTAAAGCAAATAACAGACTTGCTCTATTTTTGTCTTACAGTAAATCCATTCTGATTAACAGTCTGTTGTCAGACTCTAAAAAGTTCACATTATGAGAGGCGAGCTAAGTTCTTTTAAGTTATGTGTTCCACAGATGTTTAAACCCGTGTCCTATGCAGATAGCTCTAATTTATGCTTAAATAATTGAAGTATACTAATCAGTATACTTAAACCTTCAATGATAAACAATTCCATCTTGAAACTAACTGAGCCCTTTTTATTTTAACACAAGAAGAATATTCTTTTTCCATTTATGTATTTTCTGGTCTTGTGCTACAGTGTAAAAAATGACACTTTACAAATGAACATGCTGATGAATTCTTAAAAGAAGATGAATACTTTTATTTTGTGTACCTTAAATTAATACCTGGTGTCCAACATCCATCACATGATCTGCCTACTTAGAAATTTCAGCTATAATTTTCAACCACAATGCATAATATCATAGTGAATGACATTGAAGTGACAAGGAGTCTATTTCTGGTCTCTATGGCAGACAAGTATTAAAAGTTCCTTAAGGAGCTTTGACATAAAAAAGCAAGGGTCACAGCTGATTTCAACAAATCTTAACTGTATCTATTTCATTCATATCTCCTCCATATGTTTAAGAAAATTTTATAATATAACATGTGCTACTCAGACAAGAAACAGGTATAATCCAGTATTCTTGGGCTATCATATTAAAAAATAAGAGTATAGCTCCTATTTCCCAAAGTTAATTTTATTCTTTTAGTCTCTTAAAGCAAAACAATAATAAATTGATTGAACTTCATTCAAGGCAGTGGCTCGGTTTTCCCAAAGCTTAAATAATTTATATTCAATAGTTATGTATATATTAAATTTAAAATAATTTATCATAAATTAAGAAAAAGATTATATGTAATCCAATAGTTTTTCCTCTCATTTTAATCTATTACTTAATCATTGATATTTCATTCAACCATCTCCTTACATGCTGTGGAAAGATGAGTGCTCCTCAAGTTCTAGGCTAAGAGCTAGATTTATTGCTATACCTTTTCCATAAAATTGATATGTGGGTTTGTTTGAGGAGTTAAAGATTCAGTGAGCCTTTGGCTGAATGAGTTGTTAAATAAGATCCTGGCTTGCTAATTCTCATGGAATCTAGCAGAAAAAGCAGTAACTGTCCACTTTGAAATGTCTCTTAAAATTTCATATTTACAAGTTTCAATTCACTTTCAAAATAAATCTAATGTAAATGGAAACTAATGTATTTTAGAGCACATTGTAGAAATCTTGCTTCCTTTCTGCTATAAGGGTTTTAACATATTATTCTATTTAGTTGGTGGCAGGGTAATAAAAGAATGAATGCTCAATAAAAAAAGTTCTCTAATGCTACAGGATACTTTTTTTTTTCTTTTCAACACTAATTTATAGGCAATGCTTTTATAACTTAATGATTAACATGAATGAATAAAGAATAATAATCACATACAAATAAAGATGTGTCATTATAACCCTTCAATTAAGTTACAGGTTATTGATAATGAAGTTATAATCATATATTTTAATCTTGGGTGTGCATTTAAAATACATGTATGCTATTTTATGTCATTTCAAACAGAGCATATAAAATTATAAACATTGTAAAATTGCTTGTTTGTATCATTTTAGAAAGAAATAATTTAATATGATCTTTGAAGACCTCACATATTCTATGATGACACTTTTTCTTGATAACCTCAAGATATTTTGAGAGTAGATCTCTTCAAGGAATTTTTTTCTTTCTTGAGTTCTGTGGTTTTTGTGAAGACAAGAAACAACTGAGAATTTTTTGTATATTTTGGAAGGATATGGTCTTCAGTTATAAAATAACAGTCACAACACAGCCAGAATACAAAGTGCTGCTAATAAGATGCTCTCTTATGGAGCCGGGCGTGGTGGCGCACGCCTTTAATCCCAGCACTCGGGAGGCTGAGGTAGGAGGAGCGTTGTGAGTTCGAGGCCGGCTTGGGCTACAACGCGAGCGCAAGGCCGGCCTGAGCTACATAGTGCGACCCTGCCTCAAAACACCAGGGCCGGGAGTTTGGCTCAGTGGCTCAAGCGCCTGTCTGGCAGGTGCGAGGTTGTGAGTTCAATCCCCGGTGCCGAAAAAAAAAAAAAAATAAAAAAAAAAAAAAAAAAAAAGATGCTCTCTTAATTGTATGCCATGGCCAACCTGGAAGATCTTGCACTATAGAAATCCAAGGACTTTCACAGTTTTGATGGTTGAATTTAATAGCACTTTTTGGGAGCAATCAGTTCATCAAAAACAGGCAAAGAACTGAGGATAATTAATTATCAACTGAATGCTAAGTGCAAAAGTCAGAGTTTATTTGGCAACATGTACAGAAACCTTTATCTTTTGTAGAAGGAAGACAGAAAAAGATT
>RJWM01045433.1:0-12819 GCA_004363535.1 Dasyprocta punctata | reverse complement strand
AAATTGAAAACATGTGCGAAAGTAATTTGCCTGAGTTTCTTTTTCAAAACTAGACAATACTTTTCTTGTATAATTAGTATGAGAATATAAATGATATAACATAAACAATGCACAGAGATAAAGATAAATTTTGACACAAATCAGATGCTTAGTAAATTGCAAATAACAGTAAAATAAAATTATGCTCCCATTTCCCTACCCTTTCTTTAACCCCTCTTCCAATCTTTATTTATGAAAAATTTTGTTTCCATTTTTCTCTTCTTTTCTCATCATTTTTTTCTTTTCCTTTACTTCCTTTCCTCTTTCACCCTCCCTAGTTCTCTTTCCCAATTCAGCATTTACAAATAAGTGTCCAATATATTTCACTTAAGAGAATGGCCACAATGCACATCCATTTAGCTAGAAATGTCTTAAGCTTATCCTTCTTTATGGCAGAATAGTATCCATTCACCAACTTATGGGCATTTGGGCTGTTTCCAGGATTTAGCTATTATAAATTGTGCTACTATAAACATGGGTGTTCATATATTGCTGTGGTATGATGCTTTTAATTCTTTTAAGAAGACCAAGAAGGGTGTAGTCCTAGTTTTCTGAGGAATCTCCACACTGATTTCCAGTGATTACACCAGTCTACACTCCCACAAACAGTGACTAAAATACATTATATTTTGAATTCCATAGCTCTATAGGGATTAGTTTTCTATAGACCTATACCATCAGCTATACATAAAAAAACTATATATCAAAAACAGAAATCATTACCCATTTTTTGATTTGTTTTGTTCCCGTCTTGAAAGATTTAACAAACTCTAATAGTCAAAGTGAAAAGTTGAGGGTTAGCTTTCATTTCCCTCATCCCCTCCAATCCAACTTTAAATTTGATGATGAAGCTTCATTTTGTTTCCACTTCATAGTAAGTACTTAAATAAAAACATGCCATGGTTAGGTTCTAAAATGTCACTGAAAAGTCTCATATTTGGAGGTGTGGCCTGTGTCAGAGGAACAAGTCACTGGGGACATGACCTGGAAGTTCTTTTGAGCTCTTCCCTTCGATCTCCTTCCTGTCCACAGTGAATCAAACACCATTCCTTTATCATGCTGTTCTGCCAAGTCATTTCTGCCTTAGAGTCAGTTGACCATGGACTAAAACCACTGAACTGTGAACCAAAATAAACTCTTTTAACTTGCAGGGACTGGGTGCTTTGAACCAGTGTTTGCATAGTGCCTAATACAATATTTTGGCCTACACTGTATCTTCCTTAGACTTACATTCTTTTTTTTTTTTCCTAAATTATTGCAACATTTTTCTACATACTTTTGTTCGTAGTTTTTTGAACTTTATTCTTATTCTCTTAGCCTTATTCTCTGTACTGAAGCTTAAGTGTACAGTCTTAACCAACATATAACAATACTGTCCTAATGTTCAAAGCCTTTTGTTTTTCATATTTTATTTCACTGCAATCTATATGCTTTAATTCAATTCATTTTTTTAGTTTGCATAGTGGTATATAGTTTATTTTTTATTTTTTTAATGTATTATTTTAAGCAGAAGAAAAGTAAGAAGTTAACATAAAACAGAATTTCGCAACAGGCTAATAGGAGAGTAACAATAATCAAGACATTCAATTCATTCAATTGATAAAACATCCATTGACCTGTTCTTTGCTTACTTCAGGAGTCTCATCTCTGCCTCCTTCTAATATTTTATCTTCAAACTTACAGATTTTTTCTTTTACTTTTTAATGTGCCACACTATTTTGTCCCTCAGTGCCATGATTCCATCGGTTTCTATTGCTTATATGGATTAGTTCACAGAATTTTCAAATTATGTATTTTTGGGTTCATGCTTCTAACAAATGCACTGCCTTTAATCATAAATATTAGTGTTTTTCTTTCACACTTTGGATAGTGACAGGGAAAGTATTAATAGCCATCTTATTTTTTTTGTTGTTGTTTTCATTCTTTGGTTTTGTTTTTATCTTTTTGAGGCAGGGTCTGTCGACACAGTTCAGACTGTCCTTGAACTCACTTTGTAGCCCAGGCTGGGCTCAAATTTGCAACGATCCTCCTGCCTTAGCCTCCTGAGTGCTGGGATTATAGGTGTGCACCACCAGGCCAGGTTTCAATACTTATTTTGGGACAACTAGGACTATGTTAGGCAGACAGTGAGTAGGGGCACTCTAACTTTAACAAATCTCCTACAGAGTAACTTTCAGAAATACTATTCTGAAAATTGTGCTGCATTTCAGGCCTAAAATAGGTCAGTAGCTTTGTGATACTTTAAAATTGCCCTGCTTCTCCAGTCACACAAGACTACTTGTATGTACTCTACCTGCTTTCTCCTTTGCCTTTCTCCTTTATGTAGTATTGGGTATTTGCAGTTCACTAAAGGTGTTGCGTTACATCACATCTCTAAGTGAGGTTCCCTACTCTCTTGATTTCTGAAGTGTTTCAAATATGTATCCTTTTTTAAAAAATGTTTTTATTGGTACGCATTTGTGGTACATAAGTTACGTTCTTTGTGTGAAGTTGGTTTATGTACAAAACATATCTTAAATCCTTTTTTAATCTCATTTCCCTCTCCTCTGATTCTTGATTCCATTCCCATTTGAGAAAGATCCACCTCCTTGTATATATTCTTAGTTAAATTCTACCTTCTTTCAACTTCTTTCTTTCTTAGAATTACCTTCTCTTAGTCTTGGTCATAGGCTCTAACAGTTACAATGATGTCTGAATATTCTCAAATAGAATTCTTATTCATTCAATTAAATTTTCAGTTCATGATACTTTTATATCAGGTGAAGATACAGGTAATCATAAAGCTCTTGTTTTTGTGTAGTTTTATCGTAATAGAACAAACAATGAAATAGTATATATTTGATATTCCACATAAAATATTATAAATTTAATTTTCAATAATAGTTAAAACTAAATAATCTTAATTTCATTTGGTACAGTTCATTGAAAACCATGCAATTATGCTGATAGTTGATAATTTTACCAAATCTGTAAAAAAGAATTTCTATGCTATCAAAGCAGTTTCAAGAAATAGTTAAACAGAAAAAATATAAAGAATTTCAGTAATCTTCATACCTTGATATTTCCACATTTTGCATACCTACTAAACAAAATACTGGGCATTTAATCTGTAAATAAGTGTTATTGCTTTTTTTTTTTTTTTTTTTTTGCGGCACCAGGGATTGAACTCGCAACCTCGCGCCTGTCAGACAGGTGCTTAAGTCACTGAGCCAAACTCCTGGCCCTAGCTTTTTGAGGTAGGGTCGCACTGTGTAGCTCAGGCTGGCCTTGCGCTCGCGTTGTAGCCCAAGCCGGCCTTGAACTCACAACGCTCCTCCTACCTCAGCCTCTGGAGTGCTGGGATTAAAGGTGTGCGCCACCACGCCCGGCTTTGTTATTGCTTATTAATATATAATTTTTTACATTTATTGAACTATGAGTTACATACTACTCTTACCTGTCTGTATATTTTACTTAAATTCTAGGGAATCTTTTCAAGTTCATAATATTTTAAATCAGTTAGAGAAGTCTTTTAATTTTTACTTGCTATTGACATTTAGTATCTAATCTGAAAATTCTTAGTGAGTAGTGTTAATTGTCAGTCGTATAAACTTGAATTTATGGTGGCTCAGTCATTAGCACAAGCTGTGCTAGATAAACATACTAAATATGAAGGACAACCTGAAGAAAACAGTATGTCACATTGAGATGTATGAAAAATTGAGAAGTTAAGAAACAATATGAAGTAAAATTATGGCATGTAGTCTGAATTTAATTGCTGCACTCTGCCTCAGCATGATACAAACACAAACCAAATGCTCCCTGTTGTATTTTCTGTAGACTTATCATCTAGAAAATTCTTTATAGCATACTATAATAAATATATCATCTGGATTCTTAGGGGAAAATGTGCTACTGGTTGCAAGCTTGTTTTAATCTTATCAGTATAAAACAATTAACTATTAATGTCCTCTTTGTGATTGCTGCTAACAAATCCCAAGGATCTGTGATCTTGTAGTAAAAGTTTTATAGTACTCTTACAAGTAACTTACTCTTTAAATTTTGACACTGTCTGCCTTTTTTTCTTTATCTGATTTTTCTGTTATATATTTACATTCACTTATGTATTTGTAAGTTATTTCAAGTACTTTCAAAGAGAAACAAGGAAAAATTATGTCATGAAGGCTTATGTAAGTTAACAAAAGTATCTCTCTTAAAAATTAGATATATAATTTTCAGGGAAAAGCCCATGTTTAGGCTCATAAGAATTAAAACTTTGTAAGTCACACTTTTTTGGAATCTAGCTGTAAGGAAAAATTATCCAGGATATTATTTAAATTAATACAGATTTGTTAACAAAATTATTTTTAAAAATGGAGAAGTTTCCAATGTTCTTACCCATCAATTTGTTTTGTTTTAACATCACAAGTGTCTGTATATTTATTGAAGATTAATATGATTATTAAACAAAGTAATTTTCAATTTTTGATATGCAGTAAAGAGTCATCACAAATTTGTAATCACACAGATAGGAGCTATATCTCAATTTATAAATATGAGAGTTTCTAAATTGTGCTTGAGCAGATTTATAAATGCTGTAACAAATCAGAATTTAAAAAAGAAGACATTTATTGTAAAGCTACTTACTTCCAGTTGAATTTCCAAAAAAGTAACTTCAATTCTGTGTAGTCTTAAGTTTCTAATTTAAAAACAGGTGTAATAATACTTTCCTTTACTACTTCCTTAAATAGTTTTAAAAACCAAGTGAGTTATTCATCGATATCACATTTTTGAGTATACAACTATTCAACACGTGTTCATAAACAGCCTAAAATGATATCTTGGTATAGTTAATCTATATTCAAAAATTTAAAGTGATTTCAAATCTAATTTACCTCTGTAATGTTAAGCCTACTGAAATGCCCCTTATTCTCTTCAGTTTAGAGCCGGAAATGCATGGGTGACATTTTTTCCTTCCATTTTTGGTATGTTTATAAGAAGGATGAATGCTAAATTGCTTTCTGAAACAACTAACTTGTTTCTGATAAATAGCATTCTCATAAAATAACATTGTTTTTTGGAATCATTCTAATGGCTAACCATCACAACTGGATATTTTTATGACTTTATGTATGACTTCCAATTCCTCATTCACAGTCTCTAGATTAGTAATAAACAATAGATCTGAACAGAAAATTCTTCATCTAAGTGTTCCCTGGGAATCTCAGAACAGAATGTGTCCCCTGAGACACTGTTCCCCAGGCATGAAGAGAAATGATCACCCATAAATGTATGCTTAGTTTATTAGTGTAAAGACTGTGCTTTTTCTTTCAGTGAAGCTTTGGAAATTTGTAATCATGGTAGAGCCGAAGTTGTAAATATTTGCCTTATTGATGTTAAACTTATGCTGCTTAATAAAAATGTTTCTCTGGACAGTAATTTTCTCCTGTCTGCGTGATGAAGCCATCAAATCATAACAGGATTAGTGAGACAGGAGCTTGGATTCTGTTAAGTAGTAAGGACAGTGACTCAACAATAAAGCTGGGAAGCACAAAATGGAGTATATTGAGTTATGACCTTCCATGAATCTTACAAAAACATCTGGCAAGTATCCTTCAGCTATCCAGGACCTCCTCAGACTAAGATCAGGAAGATCATTGGCTCAAGTGTATATGTACAATGCATGGGTACTGCACAAAAGCTGCATGGATTGGATCCTAAAAATAAATATGGTCTCCTATAAGATATGGATTACATTGCTTACACAACTGCCTAAAATGCTGTCTAAATCCCTTAAAAACCCCCAAGAAATCTCTTGAACATCCTGCCAAGTACAGCTCCTGACTAGTGGAAACTTTACTTTCTGATCTTCATATCTTTTACTTTATTTCCATTTTATTTTTCACATTCTTGCCTTAATATCCCTCGAATACATTTTCTTGAACCCCATCCTGCAGTTTCATCTTTGCAGAACGCGGTCACTGTATTTCAGTAACAAAATCAGGTTTTTTTTGTTTTTTTTGGTTTTTTTTTGCTATTTTGCCCATGCCTTTTAAAAGTTGTTTTCTGGTTTGCCAGAATTTTGTCTTATAATTTTGCGAATATTCTACATGCCACCAATATTAAATGTACAAAATGATGCATCTTTAGATAAATCTAGCTTGTAGCTGTTCCCCAATACTTATTCTGACTTCCTTATATCCATTTGCTTAGTGTATTATACTTGCATTAAAAATAAAAAGTGTAATTTAAAATTTATTAATGAAAATAAGTATTATCATAAATGTGTTTAATCATTTGGATAAATTTATTTTATTAGAGAATCCATTAGAATCTCATTGGGGTCATTATTGCACCAGATGCCAGTATCTTTGTAAAAAGAAGCTTTATCTGGCATAAAAATTAGTCTAAAGGTAGAGACGCTACATAAACTGATAACTTCAGAAATGCTAAAATAATATAAAATAAATGTAATATCTGAGCAGAATTACCTTGCTTTGAGCTAAAAATAAGGTGGCTAATATGAGCAAAAGTGATTTTCATGAGTCTGTTATATACATCAAAATGAAATAACATTATTGGAAAATATTACTGAGATAATATGCCAAGTTTTCACACAAATATATGCAGATAAATACACCTAAAATTAAATGAGAATGAATAGGAATAAAATCTAGAAGAATTCACTAGGTGTGTGCATATGCATTAAAAAAACAACACAACAAAGGAAAACAGCAAAACAAAATGATTTGTTTTAGGTAACTACATGTCATAAATTCTTGGACTGTTTAGTTAATCCAGAATGATTTATATTAATAATCTCAGCACCCAAAGAAAAGATAAATGCAGGATTACGTGAAACATTCAGTGCCACTGTCTTCAAAATGGTTAATAAGGAGCAAAACTTGTGCTGGCACTAAAGAGCTGTATTCTTAGAAAATAATATACCTGCCTCACTGGGGCAATAAATATCAGGTGGTTGGTATTTGGAGTAGACCAGAGAATAGGGGTTGTAGTGATATTATTCAGTGTGATTTGTATTTTATTGTATTGTTTTGTTCTGTTTCTTCTTTCTTTCTTTCTTTCTTTCTTTCTTTCTTTCTCTCTCTCTTTCTTTTTGCAGTGAAGATTAAGCTCAGTGCTTGCAGTAAGCTAGGGAAGCACTGTTCCACTGCACTATATCTTCAGCTTGAAATTCACGTTTTATGTTGTAAAAACACTTTCTTGATAATTTACAATCATATATATATATATATATATATATATATATACATCTTTTATTTAATATTAATCTGCTCATTAATAAGCCCTGACAGAATGAAGAAACTAAAGAACTTTTGTAGTATCTTATTTATTGATCCACTCTGCCTGTGTTTCTTTGTATTGGTGAATTGAGATAATCTACATTAATGGTTATAACAAGCATGCATTGACTCATCTCTGCCATGCTATCCTCTAGCCATTGGCCCTCCACTTTTCCCCTCTGTTTAATTACCTGCCCTGTTTAATTATTCTGCTTCTAATCCTGGAGCTGTAGTCATCTTTATCTTTATCAAAAATATCCATTGGCACTATTTGCAGGGTTGGTTTGGTGGTCATGAATTCTTTCAGTTGTTCTCTTTGTCAAGGAAATGTCTTATTTTTCCATCAATTTTGAAAGATAGTTTTGTAGGGTACATCAGTCTAGGATGGAAGTTGTTTTCTTTTAGGACTCAAAATACTCCATTCCAAGCTCTTCCTGACTTGATGGTTTGTACTGAGAAGTCTGCCATGATTCTGATAGATTTTCCTTTATAGGTTTCTTTTCTATATTAGGTTTTAATATTCTGTTCTTATGCTGAATTTCTGGGATCTTGATTATTATATGTCTGGATGTAGACATACTTTGGTTATGTCTAGTCATAGTTCTCTATTCCTCATGTATCTGTATGCTAGGTCCTTTTCCCATGCTTCGGAAGTTTTCTGCTATTACTTCTGTAAATAGGCTTTTTATGTCATTTGTGTTGACTTCTGCTTTTTTACTAACACCTGTTGCCCTTAAGTTATTTTTCTTTGCATCATCTTGCAGTCATTGAATTGTTGTTTCCTGGTTCCTTGTTATTTGTAAGAGATCTTTCCTTTCATGATCACCAGCTGCAATCCTGTCTTCAAGATCTGAAAGTCTATCTTCAGTTTCTTTCAAGGAGTTTTGTCATTTTTCAATGGAGTTTTATTTCCTGGATATTTCTTAGAATATGTTTTATGCATTATACTTCTTTCCTATATTGTTCATTCAAGGTTTCCATAATTGTGCTATGCTCTTTTTAAAATCTGTGTCCTCTTTAGATATGCCCAGCAATTGTTTCATTTTGGTTGTCATTTCTTCTTTTACCTGAGGTATTATTTCTGATCTGATTTCTTTTATAGCCTCATGAAGTTATTTTTGTGAGTTCAGTTGTTACCATTTCAGAAATTTCAGTTGTGCAACTTTCAATTTATTCTATGTCTATGCCTCCTGGACATGTTCTGTGCAGGTCAGAAGACTGAGTTTGCACTTTGCTCCTTTGTTTTGACATTTTCCTGTTTTCCTCCAGCTTTGCCAATTGTGGGACCCCAGGTGCTTTCTGTAATGGCTGCCCATCTACAGTATAGGGGAATGGGCCAGGCACCTGAGTTTCTCCAAACCCAGTTTCCTGGGGAGTTGGTGGTGTATGAGGCAGGGTACTGCAGACCTGCACAGCTACACTGAGGTTTCCTGATGGCCACAGCCTTGTGGGGGCAATGCTGCTTCTCCAGCCTGTTGTGGCCACACCAAGACTCTCTTGATGGTGGCAGGCACACAGGAGCATGTCTGGCTGTTTCTCCTGGCCCGCACTGGTCCCCCACCCCAAGGGATAATCTTAAAGTAGCCAAATGCAAGTGTGTAATTGAAACTCCAGAAGAATACTGCACCATGCACCAGCTCTGGACTTCCCTCAGGGTGTTGGGGGCACAATGTTTCAGGGTCCCCGTGATGGGTGCAAGAAGTAGACCATGGTAATGCAGTGAGGGAGGCAGAGGTATGTATGACCCTGGTAGCAGAAGGTGGGGGAGATGTCTTCATCTGCCATGGTTGAGTTGCCATTTTTGTCTTTTTTTGTATTATCAATGCTATCAAGTGTTAACTCATCAAAATTTTCTCCAAGTAGCACTATTCTAGAATAATGCTTGCACCATTTATTTCACTTAAAATATACAAGCTATGTTTATCTAAAAACACAGTTCTTCACAATATGAGAACAGCTAGTGTTTGTAATAGTGGAATTATAAAAAGATATAATAAAAGAATTAATCATTTTGCATATGCAGTATAATGAGAAGTCATCTTGGTTAAGTAATGTATGCTGGATGAAAAATTTTAAGAATTTACTTTCTCACTCTTCAAAAAATCCTCTTGGCAATTTAAGTGGTCAAGTAAGAAACACCGAGAAGTACATGGGAAGGATTATTGGCATAAATCATCATTTACATATTGTATTACTATGGTACAAGACTTTCTTGAATTTTAATGAATGCCACACTTGTCTTTGAAATTCACCAGTGTTTTTTCAGTTCTGATGTATACAGACCTTGATTCAGAATTTCTTTTTCAGTGGAAATGCACAGAACATTTACATGACATTTAGGAAAAGTGGTTGCCTGTAAGTGGTATGCAAGCTTACATTTTTTAACTGCTTTCCTCTAACTTAATTTAGTCCTCCATTCTCTCAGCTGGAGCACTGTTTCCATTGTTTTACACACAATAAAATACTTCAACAGCACAATAGTTGATTTTAGGTACTCATTTTGGATAAAAATTTCTCAATTCCAGTTTGAGATCTTATTGAAACTGGTTTTGTGATTATGAGTAAACTATGCAACATCTCTCAAACTTTTTTGTCAAATTGTGCTTTAAAACTTTTGTAGAGTCATTATAAAAACTCAGAATATGTAGTAAGTGTACTTCAAGTTCTAACCATATTTACCATCTCTTTATTGTGAGAATTAAATCAACGGACAAAAAGTTATTTTGAGAGGATTAGAAAGCAATGAAAGTATATCAAATATTTAAATACTTAGTTACTACTGGTGTGTGTGAGAGAAGCAAGTCCTCTCCTCATAGACAACAGCATTTTGCCTTGAGAAAAGGAAAAATAAAATTAAAAAATGGTGAGTTTATTTAGATGGTGAGTAATAATGTACATCTGATTTGAGACTATTATACTCATTTTGTAAAGTTTTCCTAGTTCTTTTTTGATGCATCTTTATGTCTTAAATAATTTCTATACTTAGAAAAAATGTAAGTATTTTTATAAGTATTATCTATGAATTTTCAGTGTTTAAGAATATGTTTTGCATACAGTGCTTTTTGTAACCTGTGAAAATTTTGTGTATCATGTTGTGGTGGATTAAAAATTTATGGTCAATTTAATACCAGCTGAACTGAATCAGTATAGTGCTGAGTGTAGATTGCCCACCTGAGGATAGTTGCCAGCATAAAAAGGAGACCTGGAGAGGCAGAGAAGCATTGTTGTTGTTTGGAGCTGTTGGTTCTTTTGGAGCTGTTGGTTTTCCTAGAGGATCCTGTCATGCTGACTTCCTTGATATGAACTCAGCTGTTATCATCAGAGGACCTTGGGACCTTGACACTGTGAATGACTGTGGTTCACTTTGGGGGAGTTCTGGTCCTTACTTTGAGCATTGTTTTCTGGCACCAGCGGGGAAGGTGGTATGCTGTTCAGTCTCCAGAAGAAGCTTGTTATGCTGGCTTCCTGATATGTACTCAACTGTTATCATCAGAAAAGCTTGGAACCTCATCACTGAGGATGGCTATGGTACTTCTGGGAGAGACCTGATCCTTATTTTCAACATCACTTCTTGGCTCCAGTGCAGAACACTGAACCTGCTGGAACAGATGCTTCACCCCACTGACATAGACTTTCTAGTTTCCGCTGCTGACCTTTTGGCCTTTCCAGTGCAGATCCATGAAACAGACTTACACGAGTCATTTCTGTGGGCTCTAGGCCTCCAGTTGAACTTACGGGGGCATTGTCATGAACTCTAAGTCTTCAGCTGTACTCATGCAGGATGTTGCTGTGGGATCTAGGCCCTCTGCTGGATTCTCTTGGTCTTAGTGTATGGACAGATTTCCTGCACTTTCTTTGTATTTGACTCCTTGGGTGGCCACTATAAATAATACTATAAATTATATGATGTGTATGTTATTGTTCTCCTTGCAACCACTGACTATAACACATGGTATAAGTTTATACATTCTAATGAAATGTTGTCAGTTTCAATTTTTGAAATGCGTAGATGAGTTTTCTATATATAAGTCAATAAATTAATTTCTTGAAAAAATGACGCCTATTCTCTTAAACTAATGTGTATTTTAGCATTTTACATAGAAAAATATGAGGTCTTAGAAAGTTTAGTTAACATAGGCAAAGATTACTTAAGGGAGAAACAAGTCAAGACCTATGATACATTATTGATGAAATAAGTTACAAAACTTCATGGGAGACACATACTTGAGGAAATTTGGTAAAGAGCAGAGATGAGGCTTAACTGAAATATTCAAGACAGGTCTGTTGATTTCAGTGTTGATTCTTCCATGCAGTGGAATCATTGACTTGTTCATTGCTTGTGTAACTGATTTTATCTTGTTAAAAAAAAATTGTAGCATCATCATGCAAATATACGTATGGTAACATAACTTTTTATGTCTTTAAAGTAATTAATGTACCTTTGACTACTGTATTGTTTCTCATGAAAAAGGGGGAAATATACTCAGTTACCCTCTTTTGAAAGTATGATTTGACTAGCATGGAAGCTTTACCTCCTGCAAGATGGTTACACCTTCATTTTAGCTTCTTAAGACAATTCGCAAGCTAACATTTTATGTTTTTTTCTTACAAAATCACTTAGTTTTAACTTGTTCTCATTCATAGTATATTAATGAAGCATCTTTGAACTTTTCTGAATTTAAAATATTCATGGAAATCAGACCAGACCTATACCAACTACCAGGGAAAAGGACAATCAAGAAAGTAGACCTGCCCCTTCTTTTAATTTTGACTGGCAAAGGAGGTAAGTAAGCACAAGTACATATTTTATATAAAAATATAACCTTAACCTACCCAGATTTACTGCTACCCTGATACAAAAACATGTATTAACTGCTTTTTCTACAGTTAAACCTATTTCCTATTTATTTATAATCAATTCAGCCACTATATTCACATTTTTCACTGAATTACCTATCAGCTTTATTTTATTTTAATTTTATCATTGGCAGAAACAATTTTTGTTTTTAGGAGTTAAAATATGATATATGTATACATTTTGAATTAATATATTACATATATATATTACATTGTGGTGAGAACACTTAAAATTTATTGTATTACAATTCTTGCTGCAATGCTTTACCGTAGATTTCCAAAACTTATTTGTCTTGTCTATTTGAAATGTTGTCTTTTATCCAGCAACCTTTTTCTCTCTCTAGCCTCAACCGCTGGCACCCACCTTTGTTTCCATGAGTTTGATTTGCTTTAGTGAAATCAAGTAGTATTAGATATTTTAATGCCGAGATTATATCTCTAAACAATGTCTTCAATGTTCGTCCATATTATTGATGATAACCTTGTTTTAATGTCTGATTATTATTTCACTGTGTATGTATGTCACACGATTTCTTTATTTATTCACCAACTGATGGATGTTTAGACTGCTTCCATAGTTTAATTGTGGTGTCAGTTTGAGTAAGATATGCCTACCAGATTTAGTGAAATTTTATTCTGG
>RJWM01045432.1:0-12815 GCA_004363535.1 Dasyprocta punctata | reverse complement strand
TTTTTTTTTTTTTTTTTTTTTGCAGCACCGGGGATTGAGCTCACAACTCCGCACCTGCCAGACAGGTGCCTAAGCCATTGAGCCAAACTCCCAGCCTAGTTTTTTGAGGCAGGGTCGCACTATGTCGCTTAGGCCAGCCTTCTGCTCGCATTGTAGTCCAAGCAGGCCTTGAACTCACAACACTCCTCCTACTTCAGCCTCCTGAGTGCTGGGGTTAAAGGCGTGCGCCACCACACCTGGCTTCGATGTACTTTTTAATTTCTTGGATATCTCTTTGAATCTCTTTCATGCATTGTAATTCCTTCCTATATTGTTCATTCAAGGTTCCCATCATTTTCCTATGCTTCTCTTTTTTTTATCTATGTCTTCTTTAGGTATGCTCAGCAATTCTTTCATTATGTTTGTGGTTTCTTCTTTTACCTGAGACTTTATTTCTGATCTGATCACTGTTAGAGTCTCATGAGGTCTTTACCTCAGTTGCCATCCTTTCGGAGATTTCAGGTGTGTGACTTTCATTTTCTTCCTTGACTATGTCTCCCAGACTTGTTCTGTGTGGGCTGGAGGCTGAGATTGCCTTTTGCTCCACTGTATTGACAGTCTCCTGGGTTCCTGCCAACAAGCCGGTTGTGAGGTCCCAGGCACTTCCCACTCTGGCTGCCCCTCTGCAGCATAGGGGAATGGGCCAGACACCTGGGTTTCTCTGAACCCAGGTTCCCAGGGAGGTAGCAGGCATGGGGTGGGGTTTTCCAGACCCTTGTAGCTGTTCTAAGGCTTCCCTGATGGCCAGGTGTGCGTGGTGACAGGGCTGCTTCTTCTATCAACCTGTGTCTACACTGGGACTCCCAGTGGAGGCAGGCACACAGTGCTGTGTTTCTGTGATTCTCCCAGTGGGCACTGGCTGCCTGAAGGAAGCAAAGGTCTCCAGCGTGGTGGCCTGCAGTTGCACTGGGCGTATCTGGCTTAGTGTCCCTGCCCACACTCGCTGCCCACAGGAAGCAAGCCTTCTGATGGCAGTGGTGGGCACACAGGGGCCCATGGGTTAGTTTAAATAAGACAATATAAACTGTGAATCCATTTGACTGGCATATCAAATTGTAACATAGCCAAGTCATGTATATCAAAGGCAAATATAGTGATGCCAGGGATAGGTCTTAGTGGCATTAGGACATCGTAGTCTTCCCTAATATTGTTTATTGCTTGTATCATAGATGAATTAAACTATATGTTGTAGTCATGTGAATGCCAAGGACAATCTATAATTTAAATGTTAGTACTATGTTTCTCTTTAATTTTTAGATAAAAAAAATTAAATAAAAATTCCAGTATTTTCTTCATTTCTATGAATTGCTGTTCATGTGATCCCCAAGACCCTGATATACTCACATCTGACTGTGGAGACTAAAATCTAATAGAGAACAAAAAGTTTCACAAGTCACTTTACTGACTTCCAAAAACATTTTTTTAAATGTTCAAGTTATTGTTCCTTTGTGTATGGTATCCTTATTAGGACAACTCTCCACTCTCTTCTGACAAGAAAGGATGTATACTGTTTCTTAAATTCTTGTTAGTTAGAACCTGAGAATACTTACAGAAATCCAGCCATTGCTAGATTACCTGTCTTAAAAGTTTCTTTTGAAGGTTAGTTAATTGAGAAAGTACTTCCATGAGGCTGTTATGGTTTATACATTGTGTCAACTTGAGAAGTCTAGAAGCTTAATTAAGTAACTCAGCAGCTCTGCATCCTGGGGTGTAGAGCACAAGCAGTTACCTGTTCATTGTGTCAGTTTGAGAAGGTCCGAAGTTTAACTGAGAGACTCAGCAGGGAGCCAGGTTCTTACTTTGTAAATATCCTCATCCTGTGCAAAGGAAGGCAAGGAGATTTGTGAATGCTACACCCATCCTGGGGTGGGGTGGAGGTGTCCTGTGTACAATATAAGGGAGAAAAGGAGGCCTGCTCTTGCACCTTTTTGGCTCTGGCTGCTTTTGCTTGGCTGCTGCCTTGAAGTGTTGCCCCAGTGCCATGCCACCCTGCCTTGGAGCCAGCTGATTATGGACTAAAACCTCCCAAAACTGTAAGATAAATAAACCTTTCCTTCCTTCATTTTGGGTGTCAGGTTTTTTGTCTCAGCAATGAGTGAAAAGTAACCAAGACAGAGGGTAATATCTATATTCTTCAGGAACATAGCATTTGAATGCACTCACCTTTCAGCCTTTTTTTTAAACCTCCATTTCTTCTCAACCTATAAACACCTTTTCAGTTTTCCCATGTTTATGAGTACTTGTGTGAAAAGAGCAGATGAGCTTTATCACTGGGAAAAATAACTGAAATAATTTTAAAGTAATGCAGTGTAGGATTATGTTAAAGAAACACATTATATATTTTATAAATTTAAAGTGAGATTATTTAGGGCAAATAGGTTTATTTCCAAAGAGATTTTTAACTGTAAGATGTTTTGTTTCTGATAACTTTGTTCTTCTTTAGTTTCACTTCATTTTTTAGAAATCTGATTTGTAGTTTTCTCATAGTTGTTGTAAAGTAAAGGGAATATCTCTGGGCATTTTGGCAGATTCCTAATGCTAATTGCTTATAGTTAATAGCAGAAATTGAACAATATATCCATGTTATAACTCTTTAGTTATGGTTAGTAATGAGAATTATAGTTGTATTTTGTTATCGAATATCGATATCTATAAAATTTATGAGGAATACATGTATATTATGCTTTTAGGCTATAATCTAACTTAGTATTGTTTACTTATTTTAGCATGTATGAACTTATTTTAGCATTTAGAAAATAGAATGCACATTAAGTAATACTAAATTAAATACAGAATCTCTAAATCAGAATAGTAAATTGCAAAGTGTAGTAACTATCATTTTGATGCTATTAGGGGGTGGAGAAATATATGGTATTTTGTAGTATGAAATGTGGCAGTGTGTTCTAGGAAGTTAATAATTTATGTCTCATTTATAAAATGAGAAATGGAGATATTGTTTCCTAAATTCAGTTTCTGACATATGTTTTAGACCATTTTATGAGTTACTTTTATTAATGTTTGAAAGCATGTATTCAAAGTGAATGTAGGTTCAGGGTTTTGGTCATTCAGTTAAAGCTATAAAAATTGCCTGTTTTCTATTTGTTACTTTAATTTTCCATTGTTTTAAATTGTCATCTTTTTATTACTTAGGGCTGTTGTCATCATATGTTCCTTTTCTGAGGCATTGTCGATAGAAGAATAAGTGCATCGATTTGCATATAATTTATTAGAATACATTTGTATTGAATGAGTCATTTATTCATTTTTAATTTAAAATTTGTCCATAGTTATTTTCATAGGGAACGGTAAAACTCTTTAAGTTAAATTCACCTTATATAATAAGTGGATCATAAAAAACTTACATTTGAATACATGTAGTTCCAATTCATAACAATTTATAATACGAAATTTAAGATTCAGTGGGACATGGTGACCAGCATGTAGTGCCCAATGTAAATCATTGACAAATGCAGACCAATTAAGAAAAGTCTAATTTTGTAGTTTCCTTTTAAAAAATGTTTTTGCTACCATCATAATTCAGCAACAGAAAGCAAATACATTTCTACGATCCTACTTGAATAGAACATATATAAAGAGGTCAGTCATTTTTTTTTAACAAATTCTTTGTTTTCCAGCAGCATAGGATATGTGTCTGCTAGATTCTTTAGATTCTTGGTTTGTATTATTCATGTAATTAGTACTATTTTCTGCACCAAATAATCCCCTAGTCTTCTTGGCTTAATATGAAAAACATATGGCATCCTCTTTAACGAAGTACACTGTAGATGTTCCTGTTCAGGCAACAGTCCTGTAAGGAGTCTCCTGTAAACAGTGACAGTGGAATCTAAACTCCTTCAGCATTTTAGACACGTAGCTGTGTATGTGCTCTTTTATATTTCTAGAAATATGTGGATGCTTTTCAAAACAGTTACTTACAAAACCTCTTATTAGGTAAACTTTAATCCCAAGGTTTTTGGTTAGTCTGTTACTTGCCCTTGCTTTTTCCCCAGGCAGCAGTGACCAGCATTGCCTTGTGTGTTTTTCATCAAATTCCCCAGGTGTGCAGCCCTGGGGGAATTCCAAGTAAAGCGAGATAAAGAGAATCCCTTTGAGATGATCCTTCAGGCAGTCACCAAATTGGTTACATCAATCCTCTTTGAAAATAAAGTCTACTTTTTCTGGTCCTGGTACGTGTACTTGGAATGTGGACTGATGTCTTTAAGGCCGCTGTCTGTCTGGGGAGCATGGAGAGGGGTCAGAATAAGTTAAAATCCCATGAAATTTCCATACTAAGGTTCAGTTTTTTTTTCTCTTAATGAAATATTTACCTGATTTTTGAAAGCTTTCCATTAGTTTAGAGTTCTGCGAAAGTGTATTCTGACAGTTTTGGCTAGTTTATTTGTTGCTTTGTGGAATGATAACCTTTGGCGGTTCCTATTCCACCTTTTTGTTTTGCTGACATCCAGTCTTAGAATTTTTGTTTTAGAATGCCTTTATTTAGATGATGTTGAGGAAAGGAAAATGATAATAAGGTTGTGTTAAAAACGAAAAAGAATTCAAATGAGCATGCATGTGGTGATTTGAGTGAAATGTCAACTTGATTGGATTTGGATTCACCTGGGCAGTTAGTGGATCATATTTGTAGATGTGTCTGGGTTGGTCATGGGGACATGATTGTGGGGTTTATGTCTGGACCTTCCTTTTGACACTGTTCTCTTGAACTGCTTCCTGGCTGTCTTGAACTAAGCATCTTTGCTGTGCCACGTGCTGTTACCAGGATAATTCTTCCTTAGAGCTAGCCAAGCACTGGCTGAATTCCCTAAAACTGCGAACTAAATTAGACCTCTCCTCTTAAGCTATGGGAGTCTTGCATTGTATTCCAGTGATGAAAAGCTAAAATAGAAAATTGGTACTGGAGAAATGGGGTCCTAGCTATGCCCATTCCTGGCTATATAGTTTAGAAGCCTTTGGAACTTGTTTGTGGGACTTTGGAAAATTTTGGAGAAATGGGCTAGCAAAGCCCTAGACTGCTATAAGCACAGCCTGATGGCTGTTTTGCCTGAGAACGAGAAGACCAAAATGCTCATAAGACTGTTGATATTAAATGCTAGACTCAGGGTTCATTTTGGAAAAACTACACCACTGGCATATGAACTAGAAACCCTGCATGTCATACTCTGCCCAAAAGAAAACAAAGGCCTATATTTTGCCCATGTTGTAAAAGTTTGTGGGAGATTGAGATTAAGGGAAATAAAGTAATTGATCTGGCAGATGAAATTTCTAGGAAGCACAACATCTAGGCTTTAGCATGGACACTTCTGGCCACATTTGGCCACAGTTATAGTAAGAATCAGGGGCAAAAGACAGAGCAGAAAATTTGAAAAAATTTGTCTTAGGAAGAACCATGTGTAGTAATGTTGGGAGGCATGGCTCCTGAAGAGATTAGTATGTTTAAAATGAAACCAAGGACATTATACAGAGACACAAAGAAAGATGCCTTGAAGGTATCTCAGGAATCAGTGAGACTCCAATCATCACAGGTTCAGGGGTACAGAAGTTAAAATTTTATTTGAGGGAAGTATCTCTGGGCACATTGTTCAAGAAGACCTCCTAGATAATTGGTTCCCTGAGATTAATTGTATTGTTCTCAGTCATTTAGACACGGAGTGGTCACCACTGCCATGATTCAAGGGTGTCTGACTACTGCTTGATCTAATGGCATCATCCATTTGATGTTGGTTGTGTCGGTGTGCAGAATGCAAGAATTGTGGGATCAGGCAGTCTTCTACCCAGATTTCAAAGGAAAGCCTGGGAAGCCAGGAAAGGGGTCCTGAAACAGATGTGTGTGAAGCTGTGGGAATGAAATCAAAGATGCAGTGGAGACTCCAGGAAGCTGGAGATGCCAAAAATGTGGGACGTCTGCTAAGGAAAACTGCAGGCCAAGAGGGGAGCCAGGGAAAGAGGGAAACCGTCAGGGTGGGTCTGCCTACACTTTCCGGAACTGTGCCCCAGATTCCAGATATGGAGCTGCAGGTTTTGATGTTTGCTTGGTCCACTTATTTTCTAACCCCTACTCCTCCCTTTTAGAATGAGAATGTTTACCCTGTGCTATTGCACTTTGCGAGTAGGTAACTTGTTCTCTATTTTTACAGTGGTTCACTGCTGAGAGTTTGCCTTGATTCTTAGGACAGACTTTGACTTGGGCTTTTGAAAATTTCTAGCAGTGTTGTAATATTAGAGAAAGGATTGTTGAATTTCTGGTTGTATGTGGATAGTTGTGTTATGTCAGGCAGTATTGTGAACTTGCTGCTTTCTTTAGAGATTAAGTATAGTGTGAAGAAATGTGTACTGGTATAAAATTGACAAAAGGGTGGAAATGTGGCACTTGGGGTGAACTGTCAATTTGACTGGCTTTACAGTCACCCTGGGGTATTGCTAGGGCATGCTTCTGGGTCTGTCTGTGGGTCATGGAGTTGGGACCTTGGAATCTGTGTCTGGTCGTCTTAATAATATTTTCCTACTCTGCTTTCCAGCTGCCATGAAGTAAATGTCTTAGCTAACTGTAGTCTGAATGTCCTGAAACCACAGACCAAGTTACACTTCTCCTCTTTAAAGTTATGGGTGTTGGGCATTGTGTTCCAGTGATGCACACTGACTAATGCAGTGCCTTATTGATGGATTGTAAATTTGAGTGAAACCTATTAGGGTTTGATATTAGTACTTTGAGTGCTTAATTCCAGAACTTAGAAGTGAGTTTGCAGAAAGAATTGTAAAAGGCTAGGGTAGTCTAAGCTTTGGATAATCTCAATGAAACTGTGTAAAGAAACCTATGAAATGGGCCAAGTACAACTTTTTGTTTATTCAGTGGGAAAACTACATTTGGAATTTAATATGAACTGGCACATTAATTTCTCTATGTTCTAGTTTGTTATTCTGTATATCTGTATGTTTAAGTGGAATTTAGCACCTTATATGCTAAGTGAACACTATCACTGAGTTACACTCTCAGCCCTTTTCTTTTTTTTTTTTTTTTGGTCATTTCTTAAAAAGATTAATGTGTAGTTACTTCACAGTTAAATGGCAATTTCCTGGGTTTAGAGGAAGGAGTAATTAAAACAATGCTTTTCTGCTTAGATTTTTTAAAGTCAGGTCATCACTAATTAATGTTAAAAGAAATAAAAAGACCTGAATAGTCACGTACTGCATAATGACATTTTAAAGGATCACAGTGAAGGATCACAAATATAACACTGTTGCCCTTGTAGAGTATGACATGTAAAGATGTAGCCCTCTTAGTTTGTGTGAATTTTCACATGGTGATGAAATCACTTAATGACACACTTCTCAGAAGTATCCCTGTCACTAAGTAATGCTTCTATGTACTCGATTCTACCTGTATTTTGTGACTTTTTTTGGTTTTCTAAATCCTCTCTTTCCTAAACTCATGCAGCTTATTTTCTAGCCATTATAAGATCAGAGCTTTTTAACTTCCATTGAATTAACTTGAACAACCATTTGGATACTTTATATCTAACCTATCCTTCAAATAATCATAGTGATCTTATCCATTCTGTTTTTTCTTATTCTCCTTTTGCTTTCAGCCTTTACTTATCTCATATTTAGCACTGCATGTAAAACTGTGGAGAAATTCTTTTTTTATTTTAAAGAGAAAAAAACCCAAAAAATCAAGAAACAAACAATTAAAAACAACAAAAGCAAAATGACAACAACGACAAAAAAATGGCAATATAGGATTTCAAAACAAGATGACAGAAATTTAACAATGATTGCTATATTGCATATTGTTATCCTCAAAGTAATTGCTCAGGCTACCAGATACAGGCATGCAAGATGATTGGTCAAACAATAAAATGTCCCTTTGAGCAGCTTCTTTCCCTTTTACTGTATCTATTGTAACTTTTGGATCTTACTTACTCTTTCAGTTCTTTACACTAGCAAGAACATACAGTGTTTACACATGCAAGTTTGATTTATTTCACTTATGAGTATGGTTTGCAGTGGCATCCATTTACCTATTAAAGCCTCGAGTTTATTGTGCTTTATGGCTCAGTAGTGTTCCATTATATAAAAATGCCACATCTTTTTTATCCATTCCTCAGCTGATTGACATTTGGTTTGTTTCCAAGATTTGTCTATCACAAATTTATGCTATGAACATGGGTGCGCATATATTGCTGTGGTATGATATTTTCAATTCTTCTGGGAAAATACCCAGAAGGGGAATACCTGGATCAAATGAAACCTCTCATCCTAGTTTTTTGAGGAATTTCCACATTAATTTCCACAGTGGCTGTACCAATCTACAATCCCACCAACAATGGAAAAGGGTTCTTTTTTCCCCACATG
Source organism: Dasyprocta punctata (assembly GCA_004363535.1). Taxonomy (NCBI): domain Eukaryota; kingdom Metazoa; phylum Chordata; class Mammalia; order Rodentia; family Dasyproctidae; genus Dasyprocta; species Dasyprocta punctata. Next base: position 4,409 of record RJWM01045432.1, on the reverse strand, counting down.
TCCACCAGCATTTATTGTTGGTTAATTTCTTGATGTTAGCCATCCTTTCTGGAGTGAGATAGTATGTCAGTGTAGTTTTAATTTGCATTTCTCGAATGACCTATGGTGTTGAGCATTGTTTCATATATTTATTTACCATTTGTATTTCTTCATCTGAGAATTGTGTATTCGTCTCAGATGCCCATTTGGGGTTTTTAAATTTGGGGGGGACCTGATTTTTTTCAATTCTTTATACATTCTAGATAAAGTTCTTTGTATGAGGGACAGTTGGCAAAAATCTTTTCTCAGTATGTGGATTTTCTTTTCACTTTGTTGGTGATTTCTTTTGATGTGCAAAACTTTTTAATAAGACGAGATCTCAGTTGTTGATTCTTTGAAGAATTTTCCTTGCAGCTTGGTTTTTGTTCATGACCTCTTTGTCTACCCCTATGTCCTAGAGATTTTTACCTACTTTGTCTTCCAGTAGGTTTAGTGTTTCTGTCTTAATATTTAAATCTTTGATCTATTTTGACTGTAGTTTAGTGCCTGGTGATAGGCATGGGTCTAGTTTAAGTCTTTGGCATGTAGGAAGCCAGTTTTTCCAACACCATTTATTAAAGAGGCTGTCTTTCTTTCCGTGAACATGTTTGGCCCCTTTGTCAAACATAAGGTGACTGAGTGTGTTTGCAGTTGTGTCTGTATCTTCTGTTCTGTTCCATTGATCCTCAGGTCTGTTTTTTGGCTAGTACCATGCTGATTTTATTATAGCAGCATTATAATATAATGGGATTGTGTTGCCTCCTGTATTGCCTTTGTTGCCCAGGGTTGCCTTTGCTAGTCCAAATCTCTTCTGTTTCCAAATGAATTTTAGGAATGTTTTCTGTATATCTCTGAGATATGCTAATGGTATTTTGACCAAGACTGCATTAAATCTGTATAACAGTTTTGGGAGTATGGCCATTTTCACAGTGTTGGTTCTTCCTATCCATGAGCAAGGAATATCTTTCCATTTTCTAAATTCTTCTTCAATTTCTTTTTTAGACTACTGTACTTTTCAATGTGTAAATCTTTTACTGCCTTTGTTAGATTGATTACTAAGTATTTCTTTTTAAATGTTGTCAAGAAGGGTGTGGTTTCCGTAATTTCTCTCAGTAAATTTGTTGTTTGTGTACAGGAGTACTATTGACTTTTGAGTATTGACTTTGTACTCAGCTGTGCTGCTGAATTTGTTTATTGGGTCTAGAAGCCTGTTGGTGGAGTTTTTGGGGTCTTCTATGTAGAGTAACGTCATCTGTGAATAGTGATAATTTAACTTCTTCCTTTCCTATCCTTATTCCTTTTATTTCTCTCCCTTGTCTAATTGCTCTGGCTAATGTTTCCAGAATTATACTGAATAGAAGTGGTGATAGTGGACAACCTGTCTTGTTTATCATTTTGGAGTGAAACCTTTCAGGTTTGACATTTAGTATGATGTTGGCTGTTGGTTTATCATAGATGGCTCTTATCAAATTGAGGTAAAGACCCTCTATTCTGATATTCTTTAGAGTTTTTACCATGAATGAGTGTTGGACTTTATCAAAAGCTTTTTCTGCATCTATTGAAATGATGATGTGATTTTTGTCTTTTGCTTATTAATATGGTATATTATATTTATTGATTTGCATATGATGAACCATCCCTGCATTCCTGAGATGAATCCTACTTGATTGTGGTGTGTAATCTTTTTGATAATGTGCTCCATTCTGTTTGCTAGTATTTTATTGAGAATTTTTGCATCTGTGTTCACTAGAGAGATTGGCTTATAATTTTCTTTTTTGGTTGGTTCTTTCTCTGGTTTTATCAGGGTAATGTTTGCTTTCCAGAATGAATTAGGGAAAATTGCTTCCCTTTCAATTTCATTAAAGAGTTTGAGGAGTATTGGTATGAAATCATCTCTAAATTTCTCGTTGAATGCATCTGTGAATCCATTAGGACCTGGGTTTGTTTTTTGGTTTTTTTTTGTTTTTTGTTTTTTGTTTTTTGGTTTTTTTGGGGGGGTAAGTTTTGAACTTTGTTTTCAATTTCACTAACTGATACTGGGTCATTCAGAAATTTTATATCTTCTTGGCCCAGCTTTGGTAATTCATATGTTTCTAGGAATCTCCATTTCTTCTGTGTTTTCAATCCTAGGAGAGTAAAGGTTTTAAAAGTAGGTATTGATGATCTTCTGAATTTCCACAGGATCTGTAGTGATTTCACCCTTTTCATTCCTTGTTGCATGAATTTGAGTCTTTCTTTCTTTTTTTTTTAATAAGGTTGGCTAGTAGTTTATTAATTCTATTTATTGTTTCAAAGGACCAACTTTTTGATTCATTAATTCTTTGTATTGTTTTGTTAGTCTCAATTGCGTTAATTTCTAGTCTGATCTCTATAATTTCCTCTCTTCTTTGGGCTTTGGGGTTGACTTGTTCTTTTTTTTCCTACAAGTTTGAGGTATACGGCATTAGGTTGTTTATTTGTGTTCGTTCTGTTTTACTGATATAAAAGCTCACTGTTAAAAATTTCCCACTGAGAACTGCTTTCATAGCAACCCACAGAATTCGGTAAGTTGTATTTGCATTTTCGTTTGATTGTGTATATTGTTTAACTTCTTTCACTTCTTCTGTCACCTATTGGTTTTTCAGTAGGGCGCTATTTAATTTCTGTGTGTTTATGGAGCTTTTGTGGTTTCTTTTGTCAATTTCCAATTTCACTGCGCTATGGTCAGATCATATACATGGGATAATTTCAATTTCTTTGCATTTAAGCATGTTCTGTGGGTTAGTATGTGGTCTATTTTAGAAAATGTGCCATGTGTAGCTAAGAAGAATGTGTATTCATGATGTTGTTGGGTGGAACACTTTGTGCACATTTACTAAGTTCATTTGTTCACAAGTTTGAGTCAGTTCTGTTCTTTCTTTGCTGATTTTTTTGTTTAGTTGATCTGTCTGTGTCAATGGGATGTTAAGTTCCCCCGTTATAATTGTATTACTGCTTATTTGATTTTTCATGTCTATTAATATTTGTCTTACATAGTTGGGTGCTCCCACTTTTGTTGCATATATATTTATGATTATTATGTCTTACTCTTAAAGTTTTCCCCTAACAAGTAGGTAGTGACTTTCATCTCTTTTGATCATTCTTGGTTTAAAGTTCATATTATCTGCAAACATAATAGCTACCCCTGCTTTTTTCTGGATTCCTGTCCCATGGAATATTGTTTTCAGTTTATGAATTTCTTTTTGAATTAAATATGTTTCTTGCATAAAAATGTTGCTGGCTTTTGTTTCTTGATCTACTGTCCCAGTTGTTGCTTTTGATTGGTGAATTGAGGCCATGTACATTAACAGTTATTGCTGATATATATCAGCTTACCTTTGTCATGTTGTCTTTCTGTTGTTGGTCCCATAGTTTTCCCTTCTGTTTAATTGCTTGTCCTGCATGGCGGTTTGTTTCTGTTGTTGTTCCTGAAATTATAGTCATTTTTATCTCTTTCTAGAATGTCGTTCAGTTCCCTTTCTAGGGTTAGTTTGGTGGTCATAAAGTTTTTCAGTTGCTCTTGTTGTGGAAATACCTTATTTCTCCATTGATTTTGAAAGCTAGTTTTGCAGGGTACATCAGACTGGGTTGGAAGTTGTTTTCTTTCAGTACTTAAAGCACTTCACTCCAAACTCTTCTTGACTTGATGGTTTGTGTTGATTCTGATTGGCTTTCCTTGGTATGTGATCTGCGTTTTTTCTCTAACAGGTTTTAATATTCTGTCCTTTTGCTGAATTTCTGGGATCTTGATTATTATGTATTGACGTGTAGATTCATTTTGGTTATGGCTCATTGGATTTCTATATGCCTCGCTTATATGTGTGTCTGGTTCTTTTCCCATGTTTGGGAAATTTTTTGCTAAGAATTCAGGTAAATAGTCTTTTTATGTCATTCATGTTGTCTTCTTTCTCATTGACACCTATACATCTTATATTGTTTCTATTTGCATCACCTTGCAGCTGTTAAATTGTTATTTCTTGATTCCTTGTTACTTTTTTTTTTTTAATTTTATTTAAAAGAAAATAGACACAGAAGATAGAAACAAAAAGTATGAAAGACAAACAACAACAACGACAGATCTGATACAATTACACTGTAGGTTTACACTCTGAGGTGGTTGAAGTTTGACAATAGTTACAATATCACATATCGTTACCTTCATAGGGGTTGATCCTTTTGACAGACATAGACACGCAAGGTTTATCAATTCAGGAATATTAATTTTCTTTTTCTATAGCTAATGTACCCAGCAATACAGTTTTTTTTTAGCTGTCTTATTTATGCATATTTATAAATTTATGTCTTTTTCTTTTTCCCTTCCTTTCTTCCCTTCCCCCCAGAGTAACTCTTGTTATCATTGAAATAACTACCCA